>PVJD01008421.1:0-72683 GCA_004026545.1 Mormoops blainvillei
GAATGTAAAAATTGAAAGAGGTCTTTTTAAAGGAAAAGCTATTACAAAGATAAAATTTTCAGACACAATTCCTTATCTTTTGCCTGTAATAAATTGATGTTTGGTATAACACTGGTTTTAGCCTCCTTAGAACTAAGGAGAGCTCATCTTTTAAACTGACCAAAATCTTTAATCTTTGTTTTATGTCAAGAACTATTTCAGACCGTATTCACAGTTTTTAGCTTTGAAGCATTGAGGCAATCTGATGTGAGAAGGGTTTGGCTTTGTTCTTTGTAGGGAGACAGATGAAAATGCCTGCTTGAAAAAAATCAAATGGCAGTAGAATTGGCTCTTTCTAATCCCTACTTTCGCCCTGAATTAGGGAGCATAAAGAAGAAATTGTTCAAGGAAAAGTGAAATATAATATTTCTCAAATCTTTTGTCCACAACTTTGCCCTGTTCAAGGGATACACTTCCAGCTCTGATTAGAGCACCAACCTTGCTCCTTAGGCCAGGAAGAATGAGGAAGTCCTGAGCCAGATGGTGTCCTGTTGCTACTGATGTGATAACTGAATTATAACATTTGGCTTCTTTCCTTGTTTCTTATGATTAAAATGCCATTTGGGAACATTTTGTGGGTGAAAACAGGTGCTATTAATAATTAATCTAGGATAGGAGGTAGTAGCCTTGGCTCTTCTGTGCAAACTGGACATCTGATCTCTCAACTTAAGATCAAGTAGTGTTCAGTCTTGATGCATAATAATGCTCATACGGAACTTTGAGCACTCAACAGGTGCTGTACTAAGTACTTTATTTACAGAGTCTCATTTAATCCTCACAGCTAGGTCTTGTCATCGACCACATGTTTATTAATTAATTAATTAACTAATTTATTTATTTATTTTATTGAATTTATTAGGGTGTCATTAGTTCACAAGAACATAAAAATTTAAATTGTACAACTCAACAAAACATCATCTGCAGGTGGCATCATGTGTCCATCACCCAAAAGCAAAATCTCTTTCCATCCCCATTTATCCCCCTTTGCCCACCTCCACCTACCCCATCACCATTTGCCTCTGGATATCACCACACTGTTGTCTTTGTCTTTGTAATATGTGTATGTGTGTGTGTGTGTGTGTGTGTGTGTGCATTCTTGCTTAATCCCTTCACCTTCTTTCATGCAGCACTCCCAACACCTCTCCACTCTGACAGCTGTCAGTCTGTTTCATATATCCATGCCCCTGTTTTTTTCATTAGGTTCCACAATTAAGTGAAATCATATAGATATTGTGTCTTTCCCTGACTGGCTTATTTCAATTAGCATAATAATCTTCAGTTCCATTAATACTGTTACAAAAAGTAAGATTTCCTTCCTTTTACAGCTGAGTGACATTCCACTGTGTAAATGTATCACATCTTTTTTTATCCACTCACTTACTGATGGCACTTGGACTGTTTCCAGATCTTGGCTATTGTAAATATTGGTGCAGTTAACATAGGGGTGCATATATTCTTTTAAATTACTGTTTCAGGATTCTTAGGAAATATCACCAGAAGTAGAATCACTGGGTCAAAAGTCAGTTCCATTTTTAAGTTTTGAGAAAATGCAAAATTTTTCCACAGTGGCTGCACCAGTCCATATTTCCACCAACAGTGCACAGGGCCTCCCTTTTCGTCATATCCTCACCAGCACTTGTTTTTTGTTGATTTATTGATGAGAGGCATTCTGGCAGGCATGAGGTATTATCTCATTGTGGTTTTAATTTGCATCTCTCTGATGATTATCGACATTGATCATTTTTTATATGCCTATTGGTCATCTGTATGTCTTCCTTAGAGAAGTATCTATTCAGGTCCTTTGCCCATTTTTTAATTGGGTGATCTGTCTTGGTGTTGAGTTGTATAAGTTCTTCATTGGGTAGATTATTGGCAAATATGTTCTCCCATTTAGTGGGCTCCCTTTCCACTTTGTTGATGGTTTCTTTTGTTGTGCAAAAAGTTTTTAGTTTGATGTAGCCCCATTTGTTTATTTTTCTTTCGTTCCCCTTGCTTGAGGAGATATATCAGCAAAAATATTTCTTTGAGAAATGTCTGAACTTTTACTGCTTATGATTTCTTTCAAAATTTTTAAGGTTTTGTTATTTACATTTAAGTCTTCAATCCATTCAATCAATTTTAAGTGCATTCTTATATGTGGTTGAGTTGGTAGTGTAATTTTATTTGTTTGCATGCATCTGCCCAATTTTTCAAATGCCATTTATTGAATAAACTGTCTTTACTTGACTGTGTGTTTCTGCCTCTTTTGTTGAATATTAATGGACCATAAAACTCTGGGTTTATTTCTGTGCTCTCTATTCTGTTTTATTGATCTACATGCCTGTTCTTGTGCCAATGTCATGCTGTTTTAATTATTATAGCCTTGCAGTATAATTTGGAATTAGGTAGTGTGATATCTCCAAATTTATTCTTTTTTCCCCCTCAATCTTGATGAGGCTATTTGGGGTCTTTTGTGGTTGGTTCCATATATATTTTTGGAATATTTGTTCTAGATATGTGAGTTATGTTATTGATATTTTGAAAGGAACTGCATTGAATCTGCAGCTTGTTTTGGGTAGTACGGATATTTTAATTACGTTAATTTTTCCTATCCATGAACACGGTATGTGCTTCCACTTATTTTTATCTTCCTCAAATTCTTTCTTCAGTATTTTTAATTTTCCAACTACAGATTTTTTACCTCCTTGATTAAATTTATTCCTAGGTACCTTATTCTTTTTTTGTTGTTACAATAACAAATGGAATTGTTTTCTTAATTTCTCTTTCTGATGAGTAATCATTGGTGTATAAAAATGGCACCAATTTTGGAATATGAATTTTATTTCCTCTTACTCTGCTGAATTCATTTATTAGATCTAGTAGGTTTTTGTGTGTGTGTGTGTGTGTGTGAAATCTTTAGGGTTCTCTACACACAGTATCACATCATCTTGCAAATAATGAGAGTTTTACTTCCTACTTTTTAATTTGGATGCTTTTTATTTCTTCTTCTTGTCTTATTGCTGTGGCTAGGATGTCCAATAGCATGTTGAATGGAAGTGGTGAAAGCAGACATCCTAGTCTTGCTCCTGATCTTAGTGAGAAAACTTTTAGCCTTTGCCCTTTGAGTATGATACTAGCTATAAGTTTATTTTATATGGCCATTAATATGTTGAGGAATTCTCCCTCTCCTTCCACTTTGTTGAGTGTTTTTATCATAAATGTGTGTCATATCTTATCAAAAGTTTTTTCTGCATCTATTGATACGATCCTGTAATTTTTGTCTTTCCTTTTGTTTATGCGATGTTACATTTATTGATTTGTGAGTGTTGTACCATCCTTGCATCTCTTGGATGAATCCCACTTGGTCACGGTGTATGAGCTTTCTAATGTTTTGCTGGATGTGGTTTGCCAATATTTTATTGTGGATTTTAGTGTCTATGTTCATCGGTGATATTTGCCTGTAGCTTTCCTTCTTTGTTGTGTCTTTATCTGATTTTGGGATTAGGATAATGCTGGCCTCATAAAAAGAGTTTTGGAGTCTTCCTTCTCCTTGGATTTTTTAAAATAGTCTGAGAAGGACAGGGGTTAACTCTTCCTTAAACGTTTTATAAAATTCTCCTGTAAAATCCTCCAGTCCAAGGCTTTTGTGTGCTGAGAGTTTTCTGATTACCGTTTCAATTTCACTAGTTGTTATTGGTCTGTTAGGCTTTCTGCTTCTTCTTCATTTAATTTTGGAATATTATAATTTTCTAGAAATTTGTCCAGTTCTCCTAGGTTTTCACATTTCTTGGCATATAGTTGTTTCTAGTAATCCTTACAGTTCTTTGTATTTCTGTGGTATCAGTTGCAATTTTTCCTCTTTCATTTCTGATTTTATTTATTTGGGTGTTCTTTCTTTTTTTTTTTTTTTTTTTTCTTGATGAGTCTGCTTAAAGGATTGTTGATTTTGTTTATGTTTTCAAAGAACCAGCTCCTGGATATTGATCATTCGAATTTTTACTTTTTTCATTGTGTCATTTAATTCTGCTCTTATCTTGGTTATAACCCTACTTGCTCTGGGTTTTGTTTTTTTGTTGTTTCCCCAAGTTCTTGTAGATATAGGTTTAGGTTGTTTATTTAAATATTTTTTATTTTAGGTAGACCAGCATTGCTACGAACTTCCCTCTCAGGACTGCCTTCACTGTGACCCATAGGATTTGGACTGTTTTGTGTTCATTTGCATTTGTTTCCAGAGACTTTTTTATTGCTTCCTTGATCTTATTATTAACCCATTAATTGTTTAATAGCATGCTATTCAGGCCCCATGAATTTGAATGTTTTTGACTTTTTTCTTGAAGTTTGTGTCTAGTTTCAAGTCCTTGTGGTCTGAGAAAATGCTTGATATCCTTTCAATTTTCAGATATTGTATTTTGTCTGTTTCCTGTCCTGCGTGTGTTTGGCGGAGAGTGAAACACATGGGAGGCATTGCAGCTCTGCAAGCCTTGGGAGAGAAGGAGAGTGTCCCTTAAGGGAGGACACTCCCGCTCCCAGGTTTCCAGGGTTTTTATTGAGGCAGGTTACTAAAGGTGTATAGAATCGCTAACAATTGCATCTGTCCCCAGGGTAGAAGAGGAGAGGGGTGAGAGAACTGTCAGGTAATGTTTATCAGGGCAACCAAGAGGGAGGGAATGCTGGTTCCCTTTCAATGGCTGCGTTCATGCCAAGTTCCACATTCAGAACTCTGCTCTTGGTGTCACAGGTACACATGCCAAGGGGGTCGAACTCCCACATCTTCCCCCTTTTTTGTTTTTCAAAGTAAGCAGTAGGACATTATGCTCCTGGGTATGCACAGTGCGTTGCATTGAGCAAAGACGACAAAGACAGATAATAAGAAAGATGCCAGTCAAGATTATGCCTGCCACCAACCCCCATTGCCTGAGGTATAATGACCCAGTCCATGTGCTCGGATCAAGCCACTGTAGGTGGTCACTTAGGGTCTGGAAAACATGATTTTCAGTGGCCTTCCAGAGGACTTGGAGCTGTTCTTATAGGTTCTGATGGAGCTGAGATATCTGGCCCTGCAGGTTGGAGGAGAAAGCTCCCTGGAGGTGGCATTTCACCTTGTCCCAGGAGTGCTGGCATGCATTCCACCTGAGGAGAGTCACGCAGAGCCTGCTGAAGCTGGGATCACAGGTGAGCTGCTGCCAGGTGACAAGGGCATTTTGTCACTCTCTGGGCCAGATGACAGCCACCTCAATAGCTTTGAGGCAGCCTAGAATTTCCTGGCCGATGTGAGTCTGCTGGAACATCTCCTGTGTGGTGTTGGCAAGCAGGTTACTCACAACATGAGCATTCTGGACAGATTCAGCTAAAGCAACAGTGTCTGTGGTGGCCGTTGTGGCAAGTATTATGGCAGAAACAATGCATGCTATTAGGGCCCTGAGGAATCACTTTGTCTTCAGCTCTGTGAGTGCTGAGTTGAGGACCACAATTCCCCCAGGGTCTTTCCAAGGTCAAGTGGCATTGCCAGGGAGCCATAGCTCAGCCTGCCTGCAAATGAGAAACACAGTTGTAAAATTGAAGTGGGTTACATTTTCATGAGTGAGACAGGAAGTAAGAAGAGACCCGGGTGGGGGTCGTATAACATAGGTGTCATCGTCTCGAGTTACCGAGGCATTAGTTGATACTAAGAGAAGGAATGGATACGTGGTACACACAGTGACCCAATTGGTTGCATTAAGGAAAAAGGCGTTTATGCTGATTCTGCAACCGTGGGAGCTGGGACCAATCTGCAGCGTTTGGCCAATCCCCCTTTCAATAAAAGGAAGGCTGAGCCACCAGAGGTTAGGGTACCAGGGCCCCCAGAGGCTGTTGCAAGCAAGCCTTAGGAGAGGTCCTCCCAGGCCCTGGTCAAGCCACTGGTTCTTGGTGCAGCGTAACGTGGGGATGGCCTGTCACTGATCCTGCCAAGTCTCATTGCACTGAAACTTGAGAGAGGGGCCCCAGTCCTCCCAGATCATTTTGCTATGATCCAGGACCTTCATAGTAATGGGAAATTGCCCATGGCACAGTTCCCACCTTTGGGTATTGCCGTGGGCCAGGCACTGTTGCCCGAGAGACCACCCAGAGGCATTATGATATATGCCATTTAGGCCTAAGATCTGGATGGTGAGCTGCCACTAGATGCGACTCTTGTTGATCACCAAACCATAAGAGACCACCCGGGTAATAACAGGGAGGCACAGGGTATGGGAGACGGTGGTGAGGCAGAGTGGTAGGTGTGGTGTCTGCAAGAGTAAGCCATTTTTTACCCAACCCCAATGCCTACTCTGAATCAGAGGGACATCAGGCAGGAGACATTCACCTCCTGTCCAGCTGTGCCATTACTGGACAGGGGTGGCTCGGCATACCACCATGTGGACACGTGGAAGATTGGGGCATCTATGATGTGTCCCCAGTAAAGGTGCCCCCACCTGCTCCACCTCCTCTCCGCTCACCCCACGGACTACCACTGCAAGTGTTAGCAGTACAATGGCTATGATTGTCATGTTGGCAGAGATTTTAGCTGTGATGGCCAAGAAAGCCAGAGAGCAGTTAGAGGGGGTTGGGTCACAGCCTCCTTGGTCTAGGAGGCAATTCACCTCTTGCGACAGCCTTTTCAGGCTCCTCCATGTGATGGGAGTAGGTGCTGGGCATCGGGTATGGTGCGGTCGAGCCCGGTCCCATCGTCACTGCTCTTGAACCTCAAGATGCTCCATCAGTTGCACCATTTGTCAGCTTAGAGGTGGCTCCCAATGAAATGGGGCAGACTGCTGAAGCTCAGGTGCAGTAGGGTTTAACCCATCTGCCTGGGATCCACAGGGGTCCATGCTCTGTAGAAACACAAGCATACCCATGACCCCACACCAAGAGCTCTGTGGGTCCTTGCCAGTTTCGATCACCATTGACACGGTGCATGCTATTGCACCATGCGGACCATGGTGAAAGAGGACCAGCAGACATGGGCACCCCTCACCCTGCCCCCAGGCGAAATGCTGTTCGATGGGGGATATGAGAGTCGAATCACCATTCAAAAAATTGAGGGTGAATAGTACCTTGCATAATTATTCTGTTCGGGTAAGGTGTTCTTCCCTACACCCTCTTTTTTGTTCTAAAAAGTAAGACTTCAGCATAGCATGGATGCGCTCAACTATTGTCTGCCCCGTGAAGTTGTAGGGAATACCCGTCCGGTGTACAACACCCCAGTGTTCGAGAAATACTTGAGTGGCTCGGGCCATATGCCCTGGCCCATTATCAGTCTTGATCTGTCGGGGTTTGCCAAGGTAGGCGAATGCCTGGAGCCAGTGGGCACGGATATGCTTAGCCGTTTCTCCCGCATGAGCAGAGGCGTAGAGCGCCCCTGAGTGGGTATCTATGGAAACATGAAAATACCTGAGTCGTCCAAATTCAGGAACATGAGTAATGTCTGTTTGCCAGGTGGCAAAGGCTTCAGGCCTCGTGGGTTAACCCCTAAGGAATGTCCCACAGGTGCGTGCAACTGACAATCAGGGCAAACACGAATGATTTCTTTGGCCTCCCCTGGCATTATGCTAAACTCCTTATGCAGGGCTCTGCTGTTCTGATGGTGGAGCTGATGTGAGGCCTGCACTTGTTGGAAAGAGGAGAGACAGGTTACGAGCCAGTCGGCTTCCTGGTTGTGCTGTGCTATGGGCCCACGGAGACCGGAGTGTGAGCGAACATGGGTTATGAAAAAGGATGCTGCCGCAAATCTAATAGCTGCAGTAGCATGAGGAAGAATAAGAGTAGCTCTTCAGTAATGTTCCCTCATACCTGAGCCTGTTTGAGATGTTGCACAATGTAAATGGTGTACCCAGAATCACAGACTAAGTTGAGAGGGCAACTGGGATGGGGCAACAGGGCTAGAATCTCAGCCCCAAGTTCCGCCCTTTCAGGAGTTGAGCGTCCAGGAAATATAAGAGACTTCCACCCCGTCTCTTCCCTCCAAGTGATTGCTGCATTGCCAGTTCATCCTGACCCGTCTAGGAAGATGGTCAGTGCTCCCAATAGGGGCATGGGACTGACCTTCTGTGGGAGCCCCAAATGGAGCCTCGGGGTATTTTGGAGCAATTTGCCAGCTGGTAGGGAGTAATTTACTTCTACTACAAAGTTAACTACCACACTTTGCATCTCAAGAGGCTGTCTTAATAAGTGTTGAAAATCTTCCTTTCCCAAGCAAAGGTGGATGGCTTGGGGATCATGCCCTAGCAACTGCTGAGCTCTCACACATCCCTTTCAGAGCAGCGCAGTAAGAGCTATCAGGTAGGGGGTTATAGTTCTTTTGGGCTGATGACTGAGGAATAGCCAGTCTAGAATTTGAAGCTGAGGCCCTAACTGAGCTAGGAGCCTGGTACGGGTCCCTAATGAGGGAAACATATGAGGCAAACTACTAAACCTGGGTCTATCCATGAAAGCTGTCATTCTTAAATAGCTCGATTGACTACCTGAATCTCAGCTATAGCAGCTTCGGTTAGGATCCGCTTGGAAGTTAGGTTCAGATCACCCTTCAGAAGATTAAAGAGATGGGTTAACTGATGTGTGCTAATGATGAGGTTGGGCCTGAGCCAATTAATGGTCCCTAGTAACTGCTGTAACTCATTAAGGTTCATTTCCTGGGCTGGCTGAATTGCAACTGCCTGAGGCTTGATCTCCCTCTTGAATAGAAGGTAGCCTAAATACTTCCAAGGGGAGCTGAATTGTACATTTTCTGGGGCAATTTGGAGCCCGGTGGCGGCCGATGACTTTGCAAGCATTGGAAAATGTGCTGTAGCCATTCCTCTGTGGAGGCAGCTCTGAAACTATCATCCATGGAATGATAGATATAGATGTTGGGAAAAGCCCTGCAAATAGGCAGTAAGGCTTGGTGCACAAAATACTGACAGATGGTAGGGCTATTAAGCATACCCTAGGGAAATATTTTCCACTGATATCATTGGAGGGGCTCATTGTTATTGATGACTGGGATGGAGAAGGCGAAATTCTCCTTGTCTTCCTCTGCAAGGGGGATGGCGAAGGAACAATCTTTGAGGTCAATAACTACCAATAGCCACTCTTTGGGAATACAGGCTGGGTGTGGGATCCTGGGCTGCAAAGTCCCCATGGGCTGAATAACTATGTTTCCCTGCCAGAGGTCATGTAGGAGTTGCCATTTCCCTGACTTCTTAGGGACGAAGAAAACTGGGGTATTTCAGGGACTGGTAGATGGCTCAATACGCCCTGCTTCTAGCTGTTCCTGTACTAATTTCTTAGCTTGTTCTAGCTTCTCCCCTGGAAGAGGCCACTGATCTACCCAGACCAGCATCTCAGACAGCCAGTTCAGCAGGAGGAGGGGTATAACGATTGTGGCCCCTGTGGAAGAAAAGGAATGTTAACAGTGGCTCCGCATTGAGTAAGAACGTCCCTTCCCCATATGTTAATGGGTACTGGAAGAACAAAGGGTTGGACTAGTCCCTTCTGTCCTTCTGGCCCCCGACAGGGTAGGTGCCAGATGCTTTTCTTAGGAGAGGCATCACCTCCAACCCCTATTATACTGACATCCACTATTGTGACTGGCCCCTCCAGCAGCCATTCCTGTTCTGAAATTAGTTATATCAGCCCCCGTGTCTAGTAACCTGAAGAATGGCCGATCTTTAATCTGAATGGTAAGACTAGGTTTTGATTTCTGGGTCGCAGTCATCCACAGTACCTCATGTGGGTCATGGGTGCTTCTGAACCCTCTGGTCCAGATCTCCTTGGTGGTCCCAGGGATGGAATATGGCAGAAGCAGGAGCTGACTGATGCGCTGTCTAGCCAGAATGTTCTGATAGCTATCACGGGAAACTAATACCTGGATTTCCCCAGTGTATTCTGAATCAATGACTCTGGGTTGGACCTGGATTCCCCTTAGGGTTGTGCTGGATCTGCCTGGGACTAACCCTACTAGCCCTGTGGGGAGTGGCCCATACACCCAGGTTGGGACCTTTGAGACCACACCTTGTTGTTTAAGGGCGATTGCACCAGCTACACAGAGATCTAGTCCTGCGCTCACCTGAGTGATGGCCTCAAGGTCTGCTACCCTGATGCATCCTTCACCTAGAAGAGCTGCTCCTGGGGCTTTCTTGGGGTGCCAGAGCTCGTGTCCCTCATCCCGTTTCCATGCTGGGGAATTGGGTTTCTGTCTTTATTGAATTTGGACTTACACTTGTTAGCCCAGTGTTTGCCCTTTTGGCACCTAGGGCAGTCCTTCTGAGACTTCCCCTCCCTTTTTCTTTTGCATATGGCCTAGCTTGCCAAAGTTGTAGCACTTTATTTCCCTGCTATTGGGGGCTCTTAGGGCTGCTGCGAGCAGTTCCAACATTTTGGCAAACCTTGAGATATTGCTCAATGACCTTCAAGGGTCCTCTTAGCAGCCTGAGGATGGCTTTACAATCCTCATTGGCATTCTCATAGGCCAGCTGCAAAAGCAGCATATTGGCAGCATCTGTGTTCTCAACCTGCCGTTGAATGGCCTGCTGTAGCCTATCTATGAAATCCATATAAGACTCTGTTGGTCCCTGTCGGACACTGACAAAGGAGCTTATCCCTTTCTACTATCTGGGATGGCTCTCCATGCCTTCTGTGCAATCTCACTGGCCTGCTGCTAGCCCTGTGGTCAGCTTGGGCCTGTTGTTGTGGATGGGCGAATGCCCCTTCTCCTAAAAGGAGGTCCACTCCTGTAGGGATATGATCCTGCAGGTTAGCCATGGCTTGCCTTGCGGCCCTATCCCGATAGTCTGTGAGCCATACCATATGCTGTGTGGGGGGAAGCAGAGTCTGGACTAAGACTTTCCAATCCCAAGGGGTCATGAGGTATCCATTTACTATGGTCTCTACAAACCCTAGGGTGAAGGGCGACAACAACCCATTCTATTTTACACCTCTCTTTAATTCCTTGAACACCTCAAAGGGTAGGGAATTCCAATGGGACTAGTTATTTCTCAGGAAGATAGGAAATGCCCCTAATACCTCAGTGTCACCCTGCCGGGCCCCTTCATTAAGGTAGTCCTCCATAAGGGACTGGAAGCCTCCCGAAGACAGTGCTTGAAGACAGTGGCTTGTCCTTCACAGGCATTAAAAAAGGTGGCTCCCAGGGTGGATTGTCTGGATCCCATATCAGCCCTGGCTGTGGGGGCACAGAGGAAATGACACAAACCGAAGGTCTGACCCTGCTTTCAACCTCCCTGATGACATCTTGGGGTGCCACATGCTCTGCAGCTTCCCCGCTGTTTCCCTCACTCATTTCCTGGGTCCTTAATGAAGATGCTCCTCCCTTGGTTTGGAGTGATATAAGGGCCTTCTGCACAAGGCTCCAGATGACTGGGGCTTGGGCTGGCACACCACTGCCATGCTCTGCATGACATTTGAGCTTCTCCCCAATCTTATTCCAAACCTGGTGATCAAGTATCCCCTGGTTGGGGAACCAGGAACAGCAGTCTTTGACTACCTGGAGCATGTCTATCAAATGTTGTTCCTTAACCTGACACCCTGCTACCTTCAGTAATTGGTACAGTAAGTTTAAAAACATCTGCGGGTACTTCATTAGTAAGACATCCATGGTGTAGCGAAAGCAAAGTGAAAGCAAAGTAAGTGCAGAGCAAAGCAAGTGTTCCTTCTCTGTACTACACGTCCACAGGATTTGGTGGATCCCTGAATCCTTGAGTGGGGGAGGCTGACCAGCCCTTCATTACTTAAGTAGAGGTGTGGGCTCTCCAGTGGATCACGTGGGGGCTGCTACTTGTCCGTTTCCCATCTTGTGGGTGTTCAGTGGAGAGCGAAACACATGGGAGGTGTTGCAGCGCTGCAAGCCTGGGGAGAGAAGGAGAGTGTCCCTTAAGGGAGGACACTCCCGTTCCCAGGTTTCTAGGGTTTTTACTGAGGCAGGTTACTAAAGGTGCACAGAATTGCTAACAATTGTATCTGTTCCTGGGGTAAGGGAGGAGAGGAGTGAGAGAATGGTCAGGTAATGTTCACCAGGACAACCAAGAGGGAGGGAACGCTGGTTCCCCTTCAATGGCCATATTCATGCCAAGATCCATGTTCAGAACTCTGCTCTTGGTGTCACAGGTACACATAGCAAGGGGGTTGAATTCCCATAGTATTCTTCATTTCTTCCTGGTTCTTTTTTTTTATTATTTGTATTTTCTCTTTCATGCTGTTGTAGTTCCCACTCAGTTCCTAGTAGTTGTCACTGAGTTCCTTGAGCATCTTTATAACCATTCTTTTGAATTCTATGTCGATTGTTTGCTTACCACCTTTTCATTTAGCTCTTTTACCAGTGAGCCTTCCATTCCTTTTGATTGCAGGTTCTTTCTTTGTCTCCTCATTTTAGGTGACTCTTTTTGTTTGTTTCTGCCATTCCAGATTCTCTGCTTTTTCAGCTCTTTTTTCTGGGGTGAACTTCTGTGGTAGGGGGTTCTGTTGGATTCAGTGGTGCTGTCTCTTTGATCTCCTTATCTGGATGTTTTAGGGTTGCCCTTTCTTCTGTTTGCGTGGGCTCTGTTCTTGTACTTGGGCTTTAGCTGTTGGTGGCTTCTTTGTTGGTGGGTCATCCCCTTCAGTGTGCTTACTGGTAGTCACAAATTCCACCTTGTTTTTTATGCTACTGTACAGGTGTTGATTAACAAAGCAGTGTTACCATACAAACAAACTTATGTCAGCGAAATGAGCCCCCCCTTCCACATCAGTAATCTCAACCACAATTGTACTGAGATTAATAAACGTGAAGAGAGATTGCTGATATTACATGATATGTCAAAGGGAATATGAGATGACTAAAACAGGGGAAATGTTGTCATGTGGTAAGAGGAAGAATAATTGATGAGAGTTGGGTTAAAATCTAGGTGAAGAAAGGGAGAGAGAAAAATTTAAAATGTCAGTTAAATAGGAAAGGGTGATGGGAGCATTGGGATAAGAAAAAGGAAGAGTATACTATGAGGTTTGAAGTAAAATTGAAAATGTACTTAACCAATAGGTTCAAAATTCCAGAAAAGCCACAGCAGGGTCAATAGGAGCAACAGCTACACGAAATTTAATATAGGTGGAATGGGAATAACAATATTGTAGAAAAGCATAAAATATGAGATGTCTACAGTAAAGAAAAATTATTTTGACAGGAGGGAGGAAGCCAACCTAGTAAGAGTAAGGTGTAAAGCCCAGATTGAGATAGGTGGGAAAAAAGGGAGAGAGAAAATAATGAAATAAAATTTCCTCACTCTACTGATCATCTGCAGGGTGAAGGGGAAATGGAGTAAGACAGCAGGAGAGTATCCTATGGAATTTAAAGTATAAATAAATCATGAACAAATGGGCATTCCTTTGGAGAAGTACAGCAATAACTGTGATATTTCTCCCAACTAGCCAGTGTTTGTAAATGGTTGAAAAGAAAAATGACTCTTATAAGAGGGGAACAAAAATGTAAGCTGACTCAATAAAGAAGAGCGCTTATGCGAGGTTAGATGGAGGAGAAATAGTGAGAGTTAGGGATAGAAATTGGCATAGTGTGAGAGAAAGTAAAGTTACACAACAGTAATAAAGCTCAGTAAGATGGCAAAATGGATTAAGACCAGGGAAGGTGCTGTGTGCAATTTGGAATAACAATTGTATGATAAGAAATATATAAATTGAATAAAAATGAAAAGGAAAAGACCAAGAGTAGTGAGTTATTTGGAATGCAAAAGAAATGAAAGAAGAAATATTAAATTGCAATATGAAAGGAAGAATAAAAAAGAACAATAAAAACAAACAAAAAACACTAAGTAAATGAGGAGAATTTTTTTTTTTTTAATGCATGTTCTGCTGAAGAGTAAAATGAAATTTGTCTCAGTTGTTGGTGTTCACCTTCTGACCTCTTTCTGGATCTGTCTCTGGTTTTCTCTCAGCATCAGATCTTACTGTCTTACTCTTGAGAAAAAAAATTAGGAAAAAAAAATAAAGAAAAACAACAACCCTCCCCAGCAGGATTTGCAGATATTCAGGGTCCCTGCAGGTAGAGGGGGGGGTGAGCTTCATTTTTTCCTTTCCTTTGGTTCTGCAAGGATAGGAGCTCAGACTGGGCTACAGTAATCACAGGTGCCCAGTTTCCAAACCACACCCTTAGAGCACTGTGTGGCCTACAATCCCCACTCTCTGTATTTGCACCAGGCAGGTGCTGATAAGCCACCTTGCTTTGTGCACCTTTGATCAGTTCGTAAGGTGCAGTGAGTGGGAGCAAATCATGTCCCCACTCCTCCCTCTTTGTTGGCTGGAACGCTGCTTGTGTGAGTTCCCTGAGATGAACACCTCAGTTCCCCTTTTGAAGAAAGTATCTTTGGGTGCTGCTACTGCTCTGAGCCACTGCCCAGTTTTCCACACAATCCAACCCTCTGTCAAGTCCAGAGCCTATCTGGGTCATGACCAGTCATGGCCCACCTCCTCTCCCAGCTCCAGGTGTCACTGGAATCCCCCAAATTCTATGACAATGTCCTGGCTGGCAACATCTGCCCCAGCAAGGGTACTCTGCTGGCTATGTGTTGCTTGCTGCCTCCCCTTTAACATTTCTTGCAACACTGGTTTATTGGTAAAGATCTCTTTCTTTCTTTCTTTCTTTCTTTCTTTCTTTCTTTCTTTCTTTCTTTCTTTCTTTCTTTCTTCCTTCCTTCCTTCCTTCCTTCCTTCCTTCCTTCCTTCCTTCCTTCCTTCCTTCCTTTCATTTCTTTCATCTAAGGAACTGTTTATTTCTCCTTCAATTTTAAATGATAGTCTTACTGGATAGAGTAGTCTTGGTTGTAGGCTCTTGCTTTTCTTTACATTGAATATTTCAGACCAGTTCCTTCTGGACTGACATGTTCTGTTTAGAAATCAGTTGACAGCATTGTGACAGCTCCTTTGTGGGTAACTAAAAATCTCTCTCTTGCTGCTTTTATGATTCTCTCTGTGTCTTTAACCGTTGCCATTTTAACTACGATATATCTTGTTGTGGGCCTCTTTTGTTTCATCTTGATAGGAGCTCACTGTGCTTCAGAACATGTGTGATTTTTCCTTTACCAGGTTAGGGAAGTTTAAAGCCATTATTTCCTCAAGCAGTTTCCTTGCTTACTCTCTTCTTCTTCTGGCACTCTTATGATTCTGATATTGTTATGCCTGATGTTGTCCCAGAGATCCCTTAGCTTTTCCTCAATTTTTAAAATTGGCTTTTCTTTTGGATGTTCTCCTCAGTGTTTACTGTTATCTTGTCCTCTAAATCACTGATTTGATCTCCTGCTTCATCTATCCTGCTGTTAATTCTTTCTAGTGTAGTCTTCATTTATGACTGTTTTTTAAATTGTTTCTGTGTCCTTTTTAATGTCTATTGTCTCATTAATTTCTCAGTGAAATCATCCTTCTTCCCCTAAGGCCCTTCTTATAACCATTGTTTTAAACTCTGCATCTGGTATTTTGGTTGCTTCCAATTTCATTTAATTCTTTTCTGGGGATTTCTATTGTTCTTCTATTTGGAGCATAGTTCTATGTCTCCCCATTTTGTCTGTGTATTAGGTTGATCTGCTATGACTCATAAGCTTGTTAGGCTATCTTTATAATTCAGGTGACTTGTTGGGTTCAGTGGCACAGTCTTCCATATCACCTGAGCTTGGTGTCCAGGGATGTTTCTTGTGGGTTATGTCCATCTTCCTATTGTAATCGAGTCTTAAATATTTTGGATCATTCATGGGCAGAGTTAGCCCCTCAGGCTGGCTGACTATAAGTATAAACCCTGATCACTATATATGATCAATGTGCAAGGACTTCCCATCAAGAAAGAGTTGTGTTCAGCAGGATCTGGTGCCTGCCAGAATCCCCCTTTGGGTGTGCCTATTGTGTAGCTAGTTGGTTTGATCTCTTGTATGGTCTGAAGCCCACCATGGGTTGTGTTGGTTTAGGGGTCCACTTGGGCAGGGTTAAAGTACACATCAATGTCATACATTTTGTGTAACTAGTCTTGGGCAACCTGTCTGAAGCTACCATGCTATTCACTGTTTGTGGCTGCATTTACTGGGCCTGGCTGTGTGTGGAAGGGTCAATATTTGTATAAAGTTTGGCTTCTCCCATCTTAGAGCTGGGGGCAAATATATAAAATATCTGAGGCTCCCTGAGATCCACCTCCACCTGTCAGTCACTTCACCTCTCCTGAAGTTACCTGGTCTTCCTCCAGAACCTTCAAAAGAAAGATTAGTATGGCACCAGGGTGGCCATGACACACAGGCCTTTCACAGGTCATGAGTTCAGTAAGGTGTGGTAACCATTGTTGGGATGATGGGGTTAGTGGGTCCCCTATTTGAGGAACACAAGGTCAGGTACTCAGTGATGGGAAAGTGACTCCTATTCCAGATCCATACCACTCATTATTTGCCAGAGTCTCCAATGCTAGTTTCCCCAGTAGGAGTGTGCTGCAGGTTCAGACTGAGTACAGCCAGCCATCGCCTCTGCAGTAGCAAATTCAACAAGGTAGACCACTGGGACTCTGGAGGACCGATCAAAAGTCTCCTGTTGGAGGTTGTGGTGGCCAAACCTGCAGGAGAGTGCCAAGCACTTCTGTCTTCATCCCAGACAATAGCCTCTGAAGGAGACACAGTGGTACCCACAGAGCTGAGCTTAGCAGGGTGAGGTCACTGGAACTTAGAAGGGGAGATCCAAACAACATTACATTGGGAATGGTGCTGGCAAATCTGTAGGAGGGGGAACAGGCAGTTCTTCCTCTTCTTAGGCAAAAGCCTCTAAGGGGGATGTGTACCAAAGGTTCTGGCTCTGAGCAACTCTCCAACTTCCCACGGGACTGAGATCAACAGGGGCGGAGGTACTGGCTTGTGAAAAGACAGGCCAATGAGTCTCCCACTGAAGGAATAGGGCAGGGAGATTGTAGTCCCCCTGATTATGTAACCATACAACTGAGCATCTGCTTGGCTCATTTATGGACAAAAACCTCCCCAGGATACACATTCCAAAATTTTAAGTTCTGCGAGGTACCCTAATCCTCCTGCACTACTGAATTCAGCAGAGTGATGCCACAGGGATTAGAGGGGCAGAGCAAGTGATTCAACAGATGTAGGGAGGTCACCAAATGTGTACTTGAGGTGGGGAAGATGATCCTTTTACCAAAACTACACAGTTTTATCACTGTCAGAGTCCCCAGCAAGGTCTTCTCTAGAGAAAGAGAGCCCCAAAAGTCCCTGCTGTGTGCAGCCAGTAGACCCTTCTGCAAGACCGGGGCAAGGCAGACTGATGTCACCAGTAGTTGGAGGACTAAACAGGGCACTCCCCAGGCTTGTGTTGTAACAATAGGAGCGCTCAACCCTGGGAAGGTGGAGTCTGGGTCTTTAGCAGACACTCTTCTCTCTCAGGAAGACTGAGTCTGTACTTATTTTCTCTACTACATGCTACGTAGGCTCCTCTTCTCACCTCTGTTTCTCTGGATTGAGATCTCTGCATGGGGTTGAGACCTCATGTTCCTAGAGGAGGGAGTTTTGTAGCCCTGATAGCTCTCCAGCTTCTCAGTCACTGCATATGGGTGCTGGTTGCCCTTTCCTTGTCTCCACCCTTCGTACCAGCCTCTATGTGGCTTATTCTATAAATTCTTGATTATAATATTTTAGTTCAGTTAGTCCTCAGTTCATTATTCAAGTTGATTGCTCTATAATGTAGCTGTAAATGCACTTTGCTGCCAGGAGCAAGTGAGTGTAGTTTCCCCCAACTCTACAGCTATCTTGAAATCTGTCCATCATTCACATTTTAAAGATTAGAAACCTGAGTCTTGAGAAGGTCTAGTAACCCAAATTCCCATGACTAAGTTCCCATGTGCAGAGACAAATGGCAAGAACTTGGAGAATGTGAACGGGATTGTCAGTTAGCTTGAAAACAAGGAAGGTTGGGCTGAAATTTGGGAATGATTGATGATATAGGTAAATTCTGCAGGCAGTGTGGCAACTGAGATGTTTTTGGGTCGGATAGGTTTCTTAAGGAGGCTGGCAGAGTATGGACTAATGGATTATTTTTGTTACAGTGTTCAATGGTTCTTTTTTGCACATCAGTGTGAAGATGATGGCTACTCATCACCTCAGGCTCCCTTCAGAAACCCAGGGATCTAATTTGTAACATGCCAGGCCTATACCACAGCACAAAGACAGTTAACCCACTGTATCAGCAGTTCTCTAATGACATCCTCTTGTACCTATAGAACTCTTCATCAGGAGCAAGCTAAGCCCAGTGATTTATTTTTATTTAAGTAGTCAGAATTATAGAAGCACTTAGTTTCTGTACACCCCACATTAGCTCTAAACTCCATCATCTGTTATCACCCCTTAGGCATTCCTTGTCTAGGCCTTGTCTTGTCAAGCAGATGGTAAGCAACACAAAGGCAAGGACCAAACCATTTTTGGCATCTCTCTAAGTGATCATCATAGAGCTAAGCAGAGAGAGATATTGAAGAAGAATTTCAAAAAGAATATTAAACTTATTGGAGTGACATTGGTTAATAAGATTACATAAGTTTCAAGTGTACATTTCTATGATACATGACCTGTATATTACATTGTGTGACCACTACCCAAAGTCAAATCATCTTCCATCACCATATATTTGTTCCCCTTTACCTTTTACTACCCCCACCCCCTTACATCTAATAACCACCATACTGTTGTCTGTGTCTATGAATTTCATATTTATATCCCATATATGAGGGAAATCATTTGGTTCTCAGATTTTTCTGACTGACTCATTTCACTTAGCATAATATTCTCATGGTCCATCCACGTTGTCACAAAAGGCAACATTTCATTTTCTCTTATGGCTCAGTAGTACTCTATAGTATATATGTACCATATCTTCTTTATCTAATCCCCTATCAAAGGACCCCTTGGTTGTTTCCATGTTTTTCCCACTGGGAAAAATGCTGCAATGAACATAGAGGTACATATATCTTTTCAAATAACTATTTTCAAATGTTTTTTGTAGATAACCAGAAGATGGATTCCTGGGTCACATGGTAATTATATTCTTAAATTTTTGAGAAACCTCCATACTGTTTTTCCATAGTGGCTTAACCAGTTTACACTCCCATCATGAATGAGGATTCCTTTAGTTCCACAATCTCTCAAATAGCCCACTGCCAGAGATCAATCTTGATTACATGGATGAGCCCAATAAAGACATACGAATGACCAACATATATATCAAAAAATGCTGAACTTTACTTTTACGGAATTCCAAATCAAAACTACAATACAATACCACCTTACACCTGTTAGAATATATATTATCAACAAGATAATAATAACAAGTTTTTGTTTGAGAGGTTGTGGAGTTAAAGGAATCTTCATTCATTATGGGAATATAAACTGGTAAAACCACTATGGAAAAACAATATGGAGGTTTCTCAAAAATTTAAGAATATATTTACCATATGACCCAACAATCCATCTTCTGGTTATCTACACAAAAACATGCAGCTACTGTGGAAAACAGTTTGGAATTTCCTCAAAAAAACTAAAAATAGATCTGCATTTTGACCCAGCAATTCCACAGCTGGCATTGCACTCTGAGAATCCTGAAACACCAATTCAAAAGAACCTATGTACCCCAATGTTCATAGCAGCACAGTTTACAATAGCCAAGACTTAGAAGCAACCTAAGTGCCCATCAGTAAAAGAGTGGATCAAAAAACTATGGTACATTTACACAATGGAATACTGTGCAGCAAAAAGAAAGAAAGGGCTACTACCCTTTGTGACAGCATGGATGGAACTGGAGAGCATTATACCAAGTGAAATAAGTCAGATGGTGAAAGGCAGATACCATATGATCTCACCTATAAGTAGAACCTAATCAACAAAGTAAACAAGCAAGCAAAATATAACCAGCAACATTGAAATAAAAAAAAAATTTGACAGTCACCAGAAGGGAAGAGGGAGGGGGATGACAAGGGAAAGGGAGGGGAAGGGTCACCAAGAAGCATATATAAAGGACCCATCCACAAAGCCAAACAGAGGAAGGATTGAGAGTGAGAGGTAGGGGTAGGTGGAGCTTGGGAAAGTGGTGGTGGGAAACCGTTGACAAAAACAAACAAACAAACAAACAAACAAGCCAAAGAGTGATCATGAGGAGCCTGAGAGTAGTGTGGGAAATTAAGAAACCAAAGAACTGGTGTGTGAAGCCCATGGACATGGACTAAGAGGTGTGGGTATGGTGGGATGAGGTACAGGGTGGAAGGGATAAAGGGGGGGTGGAATGGGACAATTGTAACTGTACTCAATAAAATATACCAAAAAAAAAAAAAAAGAATGAACTCCCCATCTTAAGGTCAGCTGATTGAACAACAGTAATATTCCCCCCTTTCCATGTAATATAACCTATTCAGTTTCTGAGGATTAGAAAGAACATGGACATCTTTGGAGGGCAACTTTTTTACCTACTGTGCCCCTCCACTAGTGGGTGAGATGGATAGAGAAGAACACATGTTTTTCTTTCCTGCACTAGTTTCCTATTGTTGACATAACACTTTTACAACAAATTTTGTGGCTTAAGCAACACAAATTTATCTTACAGCTCTGTAGGTCAGAAGTTTGAAACGGGTTTTACTGGGCTAAAATCAGGGTTGTATCTCATTTGGAGGTGCTAGCTCAGTATCCATATTCTTGCCTTTTCCATCTTCTAGAGACCACCTGCATTCCTTGATTTATGATCCCTTCCTACATCTTCAAAGCCAGAAATGTGTGATCAGATTTTTCTCACACCGTACCACTATAACTATGCTTCCAGCCTTACATCTCCATCTGTGGCTCTCACTCTCCTACTTCCCTATTGTTCTTACAGTACCTTTGTGGTTATGTTGGACCCACCCAGATAACCCAGGATAATCTCTTTAAGGCCAGGTGATAAGCAACAACTTTAATTCCATCTTCAGCCTTAAATCCATTTTGCCATATAAACTAACATTCATAGTCTCTGGGTGTTGGGATGTGGACATCTTTGTGGGGCCTGTATTCTGTTCACGCCTTTTAAAAGCTTTCCAAAAAATGTACAAATATGCACAAAGGGAGAGAGAAGGGGGATAAAGAGAGAAAGAGAACAATAAATCCCCATTTACTCACCACCCAGCCTTTGGTTTAGTTCACTTTCCAGGATTATTCTGTGAGTGGTTGGTCTTTCATGCAATGAATACTAGTTGACTTTATTTCTAAATTATTTCCATTTATCATGAGATAAACATTGAGATTATAAAGCGTTTAAAGTTATTTTGTGGATTTTTTAATATTATAATAATCATGAATGATATAAAAGATATAAAGCAATGTTTCCAAATACCCCGAAGGCAGAATATAATATTTAAAATCATGAAAAATAGGACACAAAAATACTAATATTCTGACATTATTATGTACAAAAGAATACCTCTGCAAACAAATCTGTAGGAAATTTTGTCAGACCTTAATTTTTTTAATTCCATGATGTATTAGAAATTTATACATATATACAGATGCCATGTTTAGATTGTAGTTCATATTTTAAGAAAAATTATACTGTATTTTCCAACTTTATTGAAATATAATTGATATATAACGTATAATTTTGAGATGTAGAAAGTGATTTGATACATGTATACATTGTGAAATTGACACTCTACATTGTTGAACTCAAGGACATGGTTTTAAAGGAGAAAATGCTCTAATTCTATATGTTTTCATTAGAATTTATAAGATTTATAATGAAAATAACATTTTTAAAAATTATTGATAATTCTGTTATGAAGTATCCCCACACTGTCTTTTATTTGTGCTATTACCTTACCTTTACCTATTCGTAGAGGCTTGCTGGACTTAAAAATATCCACAACTACAGTCAAGGGAGGTACCCTGTCCAATGTTCAAGATTTTGTTGTCAGTGTTTGTCACAGTAGATCTGACGTTGTGTATTATGTATGTATATATGTTTGTATTAGTCAAGTCAAAGCTAATTTTAACAGTAGAATACCACCTGGAATTTGCGCTACCTTAACTCGATATGGGTTTATTTCTCATTTTCTGAAAATCTTATGTGGCTGTTCCTGCTTAGGATGCTCTGTTGGACATCTCTACTGCCATCCATAAACTTGGGTTTCATGCTTCTTCCATCATCTTGGTCTGCGTTACTTCCACACAAGCAGATGTGGGACAGAGGGAGATTGTGAGAAACTGCAGAAGGCAGTTTAAGCAGCCAAGACTGGAAGTGGTGTATTTCCCTTTCGCCACACTCTATTGGCCAGAACTGGGTCATGTGGTCTGACCTATATATAAGGAAAGACTAGAAAATGTAGTCTTCCTGTGTTCCCTGAAGAAAAATGAAACTATGGTGAACACATATATAATTTATCTCTGTCACAGTTTGTGAAGAGTGCTCTACCAGATCTTACATCTGAAAGAGATCTTCAGGTTCAATATCTTATATTTTTATTTTAATTTTTGAATCCTCATTGGAGCATATGTTTATTGTTTGGAGGGTGAGAGAAAGAGAGAGAGAGAGAAAGAGAGACAGAGAGACAGAGAGAGACAGAAAGAGAGAGAAATCAATTTGAGAGAGAAACATTGATCAATTCCCTCCCATCAACAGGGGATCACACCTGCAACTCTTTGGTGTATGGAACAGTGCTCCAATAAACAAAGTCACCCAGCCAGGGCACAACAATCTTGGAAAATATGCATGAGATATAAAACTTGAATACTTAATATTGATACTTGTTATATTTTAATGTCTGGTCTAAGTGTTCAGAGAATAAATGACATTTGTGTCCTACATATGTCAGCATTTGTAATGTGAATTAGTATTCACATTAGAGATAGGTGAATGAAATTAAATATCAAGGAGGATCCAAGATGGTGGCAGAGTAGGTGGATGTTACATTTAATTCCTCCAAGGAAAAAAAATTGGAAGCAAAACTGGAATGTGCCACAATCAACCTGAATAACCAACTGAAGGCAAGCTGAAGAGAAGTCTTATAATCAAGGATTGACAAAAGAATCCACATTGAAACTGATAGGAAGAGCAGAGACGCACAAAGGGCTGGCCCCACTCTCATGGGCAGTGGGTCAGATTCTGGAGGGATATCTCAGTTGCAAACATTCCCGATAAGAAGTGTGGGGTCTGAACCACAAGCTGTTCTTCCAAGTCCAGAGCACCAGAGATGGGAAGTGGTGCCCACAGAATGTATGGCTGTGCAAATAAGTGGAGCTTCTGTCCACCAGGGAAAGACAGGAGCCTTCAGAGATACAAGCACCCTCTTAAAGGGCCAATGCACAAAATCTCATTTTCAGCCACTCACTCTGGGCTCTGGCAGAGGGAGGGCAAAACAGACTATTGTTGCATGAGGAGAGACTGAGTTTTGTGGCTTTGGGGAGTGGACTGAAGGGACAGCCACCAGAATCCCTGTGGTGAGCCACCCTCCCAGACCACAGACACCATCTTTTGTGTGTGAAGCACTCCTCTCCATTCTACAACAGCCTGGAGGAATGCAATAGCCCCACCCCCTGGACCCCCTGTCACCTCACTATGCAGAGCTTGAGCCCCACTAAGGAGTCAACTGCCTGGACTGGGGCATGGAGGCTTGGGCAAACTCAAGAAATGTCAATAACTGCTTTGTGTGGCCTTAGAGTGGTGGTGATTTCCCCCACTATCCAATGAACCTGACAGGTGCCTCCCCCTCATGTGATATCCCCTAGGTCCACTCTCTGGGCTTCTGGGGGCACCATCCTCCTGACAGCATTACCCTGGTGAGATTGGACTCTAGGCAGAATCTGAGACAGACAGAGTTATGTGGCTCTAGGACAGGAAGCTTTTATTTTCTTGCACACCAAACTGGTGCTGAGCCTTCCATTCACACAGTGAAATCTTGGTCTATTTGGGCCTGAAAAACACTTCTGGTCTCACCATGAACACTTCATGAGAACCTGCCCCACCACAAAGGTGTGTGAGCACCTGGTGGGTGGCAACTAGACTTAGTTTACCGCAGGACATTTGGTGAGTGTCCTCAGACCCAACACTGATATTGAGTTTGAACTTGTATCAATGTGGTGAACACCACTCATTCCTAACTGATGACTCACTAAGATCTTATATCATGCAAATCAAGTACCACCAGAGGAACTTTCAGTGACTGAGCCTACTCGGCATCCAGCAGGCCAAGGCAGGTGGAGTCAGATGTTGGGGTGCATTGGGACTTCTGCTGACCTGCCCTAGGCCTGGTGCTGGTAAAAGCCAGCTTAGGTGCACAGCTTGTTCTTTCCCATTCACACCCAAACTGAACAGAGTCAGCCACAAACTTTTTGGATTTCACTGTAGCTCGAAACAGATTACCAAATGACAGTCACTGGCAGTGTCTGGCATTAGTCTGCCCCAATGTCCCTCCCGTGAGGCCTCAGAACCAAAATACACAGTGACCAACTTCAGACAACATCAGAATAGGATCCAATATGCTTCACAATCGGCATATCTAAAAGGAAATCTAGGCAGGTACCAGAGCCTGCAGAGGCAAATTTCGCTTCATGTAATCAGCACCTGAATAGCAGTTCATACACTGCGGTTGGGGTGGATTCTCATATTCAGCCAGCCCAAGGGTTGACTCCATGCACAAATGGCGCAATAGCAATCAAGACTCAATTACAACAGGAGGGCACAAATAACCTACACAAAGGAAATTCCTGAAACACCCAGGGCAGTTGGTCAAGGAGACTGTACCACTGGGTCCCATGAAATACCTACTACATAAGCCACCCTAACAAGACTGGGAGTCATACATATCTATCTAATACATAGAAACAAAAATACAGATGCAGCCAAAGTTAGGAGACAAAGAGACACACCCCAAATGAAAAAACAGGAGAAATTTTCAGAAATTGAGCTAAATGAAACAGAGACAAGAATATCACCACATATAGAGTTCAAAAATGGTTATAAGTATTCTCATGAAATTTAGTAAGAACTACAGCACCATGTAAAGGACATAGAAACCATAAAAATCAGAAATAAAGAATAAAAAATCTGAAATAAAGAACACACTAGAAGGAATGAACATTAGGTTGGATGAAGCACAGTATCAAATCAGCAATTTGGAAGACAAGATAACAGAAAACATCCAATCATGGTAGCGAAAAGCCAAAAAGGGAAAAAAAAGAAATTAGGATAGTTTAAGAGACCTTTGAAACAACATGAACCGTAACATTTGCAACCTAGGGGTATCAAAAGGAGAAGAGAGAGAGAGTGAAGGATCGAGAAGCCATTGAAGAAATAATGACTGATGTCTTCTCTAGACTGTTGAAGGAAAAAGACACACAAGTCAAAAAAGCAGAGAATCTCAAACTGGATTTCCTACCAACAGTGCACCAGGGTTCCCTTTTCTCCACAACTTAGCCAGCACGTGTTGTTTATTGATTTGTTTATGATGTCCATTCTGACCAGTGTGAAATTGTATCTCATTGTGATTTTAATTTGCACATCTCTGATGGCTAGTGATTCTGGGTACTTATTCATATGTCTCCGGGGCCTCTGTACATCTTCCATGGATAAGTGTCTGTTCAGGTACTTTGTCCATTTTTCAGTTGGATTATTTATCTTCCTCTGTGGGGTAGTTTGAGTTCTTTATATATTTTGGAGCTCAAACCCTTGTCCCAGGTATCATTGGTAAATGTTTTCCCATTTGGTTGGTTCCCTTTCCATTTTTTAATGTTTTCTTTAGCCATGCAGAAGATTTTTAGTTTCATATAGTCCCATTTGCTTATTCTTTCATTTATATCCCTTGCCCTAGGGGATGTATTGGTGAAAATTGCTGCAACTTTCCTGCCTGTATCCCCCTCTAGGACTTTTATGGTGTCATGAATTATATCTCTTTCCATCCATCCATCTCGAGTTAACTTTGATGTATGGTGTAAGTTGGTGGTACAGTTTCATAGTTTGTGTGTTTTTTTATGTACTTGTCAAGATCTCAAAACATAATTTATTGAAGAGACTGTTTTTACTCCATTTTATGTTCCTGCCCTGTTTGTCAAATATTCATTGATATTGTCATAGATTTATTTCTGTGCTCTCTATTCTGTCCCATTGGTCTATGTGTCTATTCTTATGCCAATGCCAGACAGTGTTGATTACAGTGGCCTTGTAATTTCGTTTGATATCAGGTACTGTGATCCCTCCTATTTTGTTCTTCATTCTCAAATTTGCTGAGGCTATTTGGGTCCATTTATGGTTCCATTTTTTTTGAAATATTAGTTCTACATCTGTGAAATATATCATTGGTATTTTGATAAGGACAGCCTTGAATCTATAGATTACTTTGAGTAAAGTGGACATTTTGATGGTGTTAATT
The DNA here is from genome assembly GCA_004026545.1 of Mormoops blainvillei. NCBI lineage: Eukaryota > Metazoa > Chordata > Mammalia > Chiroptera > Mormoopidae > Mormoops > Mormoops blainvillei. Next base: position 26,408 of record PVJD01008421.1, read on the forward strand.
CCTGTGATCCATGAACATAGTGTATTCTTCCATTTATTTGTGTCTCCCTTAATTTCTTTCTTCAGTGTTTTCTAGTTTTCTGAGTATAGGTCTTTTACCTCCTTGGTTGGTTTATTCGTAGGTACATTATTTTTCTTGCTACTCTGGCAACTGAGATTTTTTTCCTGATTTCAGTTGCTGATATTTCATTATTAGTGCACAAAAATGCCTTGGATTACTGAATGTTGACTTCATATCTGGCCATTGTGCCAAATTCACTTATTAAGTCGAGTAGATTTTTGGTGGAGTCTATAGGGTTTTCTACGTACACTATCATGTCATCTGCAAACAATGACAGTTTTACTTCCTACTTTCCAGTTTGTATACCATTTACTTCTTTTTCTCATCTGATCGCTGTGGGTAGAACTTCTAATACTATGTTGAATAGAAGTGGTGAATGCGGACACCCTTTTCTTGTGCCTGATCTTAGAGGTACACTTTTAATTTTTTCCCATTGAGTGTATTGTTGGCTGTAGGTTTCTCATATATGTCCTTTATTATGTTGAGGTATGCTCCTTCTACTCTCACTTTGCTGAGTGCTTTTATCATAACTGGGTGCTGTACTTTATCAAACACTTTTTAGCATCTCCTTTTATGATCATATGGCTTTTGTCTTTCATATTTTTGTGATTACTTACATTTATCGATTTCTATATATTGTACCATCCTCACATTTCTGGGAAGAATCCTAATTAACCATGGTACATGATCTCTTTAAGTTATCACTGGATTTTGGTTTGGGAAAAGTCTTCCTTTTGTCTGGGGAAGTCATTTCACCTTCCATTTTAATTGAGAGTCTTGTTGGTTAGAGTAGTCTTGGTTGCAGGCCTTTGCTTTTCATTACCTGGACTATTTCTTCCCCTTCCCTCAGGCTTGTAGTGTTTCTGTTGAGAAATCAGCTACCAGCTTTATCATAGCTCCCTTGTGTGTTGCTTTGTTTTTCTCCCTTGCTGTCTTTTAGATTGTCTGTAATATTTGGCATTTTAGTTATGATGTGTCTTTGAGTAGGCCTCTTTGGGTTCATCTTGATTGGGACTCTCTGTGGTTCATGAACTTTCATGGTTATTTCACTCTCTAAGTTAGGAAAGTTTCCTGTCGTTATTTCTTCATACGCGGTTTCTATCCCTGGCTCCTTTTCTTCTCCTTCTGGTATTCCTGTGATTCGAATGTTGCTATATTTCATGTTGTTTTGGAATTCCCTTTAGCTATCTTCATATTTTTGTGTGCAGCTGTTCTACCTATGTATTTCTTTTTTCTTTGTCTTCCAGCTCACTAATTCCATCCTCTGCTTCACCCAGATTGCTCGTAATCCCTTCTATTGTATTTTTTAATTTCAGATATTATATTTTCCATTCCCTCCTGGTTCTTGTTTATAGTTTCTATTTCCTTTTACATACTGTTGTTGTTCCCATGCAGTTCATTGCAGTTGTCAGTGAGTTCCTTGAGTATCCTTGTAACCATTTTTTTTTTAATTCTGTATCTGATAGTTTGCTTTCCTCCAGTTCATTTAGCTCTTTCACTGGGGAATCTTCCATTCTTTTCAATTGTGGGTTCTTTTTTTGTCTCCCCATTTTAGGTGACTTTTTTTGTTTCTGAAATTCCAGATGCTCTGCTTTGCAAAAAAACAAAAAAGTGCTGGTGAGGATTGGAGAAAAGCGAACCCTTTTGCACTATTGGTGGGAATGCAGACTGGTGCAGCCACTGTGGAAAGCAGTATGGAGATACCTCAAAAAATTAAAAATGGATCTTCCTTTTGACCCAGTGATCCCACTTCTGGGAATATATCTGAAAAATCTCAAAACACTAATTTGATAGAACATAAGCCCCCTTATGTTCTTTGCAGCATTAGTTACTATCAACAAGATATGGAAGCCACCCGTGTCCATAAGTAGATGAATGGATAAAACAATTATGGGATATTGACACATTGGAATTCCACTCATCCATAAAAAAAAGAAAAAAAAGAACCTTTTGCCACAGTATGGATGGATCTGGAGGACATTATGCTATGTGAAATAGGCCAGTCAGAGAAAGAAAAATATCATATGATTTAATTCATATGTAGAATAAATGAATTAACTGAACTAACAAACAAAACAAAGACTAACTCATAGATGGAGACCAATGACAGCTAGTGGGGTGAATTTAAGGGGTGGAGGGATTGAGCAAAAAGGAGAAAGGACTCATGGACATGGACAACAGTGTAGTGATTGTGGGGGGAGGGAAATAAGAACTAAATGGTAATGGAAAATACAATAAATATTAAATAAAAAAAATTAAAAATTAAAAAAATGAAATTAAGGGAGAAATTAGAAGAGACCTCAAAAGAAATGAAAATAAAAACTCAACAGCCAAAAACATTTGGTATACAGCAAAAGCACCCCTAAGAAGGAAATTCATGGCATTATAGGCCTATCTCAAGAAACAAGAATAATCTCAAATAAACAATTTAACTTTACACTTAAAGAACTAAGAAAATATCAACAAACAAAGCCCAAAGTGAGAGTAAGAAAGGAAATACTAAATGTCAGAGTAGATAGAAACAAAATGGAGACTAGAACAGAATGCAAAAGATCAATGAAACAAAAAGTTTGTTCCTTGAAAAGATAAAGACAAATCTCTCGCCAGGCTCATCCAGAGAGACAGGGGCAGAGAGAGAAAGAGAGAGAGAGGACCCAAGTAAATAAAAATAAAAAATGAAATAGTAGAAGTAAGCAACAAAAAATACAAATAATGTTAAGAACATATTATGAACAATTATTTGCCAAATAATTGTACAATCTTGATAGAATGGATAAATTCCTGGAAACATAGTTTTCCTATAGTGAATAAGGAAAAATCAGAAAATCTGAACAGAGATTGCAACTAATGAAATTGAATTAATTAGTAATCAATATACTCCCCTCAAACTAATGTCCTAGACTTGAAGTTTCCACAGGTAAATTTTACCAAACATTCAAAGAACTAACACCTGTCCTTCTCAGGTTATTCCAACGCATTTGAGAGGGGGAAAGACACTCAAGTTCATCTTATGAGGCCAGCTTTATCCTAAATTGAAAACCAGTTAAAGACACTACAAAAAAGAAAATCATAGGCTGATATCTCTGATGAACATAGGTGCTAAAAATCTCAAGAAAATATTAGCAAACCCAACTAGGAATACATTAAAAAAAAATCAGACAGCATGATCAAGTGGGATTAATTCTGGAGATGTAAGGTTGGTAAAATATCTGCAAATAAAAAAAGATGTGATGCACTACTGTTGGGGAGTTCAAGACATGGCCCCTCTACCTCAGAGAACAAATGTCTCCATCACTAGCATCCATAAGAAATGAGGGAAACAGACTGTCAAGGCCCCTGTCTTTCATGGTCCCCGTCTCTCAAGGCTCCTGTGTTTATTGCAAATCGGTAACACTTTCACACACTTTCATGGCTTCCTCCCCACAGCCACTGCTCCCTACCTAGTCCTCTAAGTAGTACCAAATCTGGAGGTGGGTGCGATCTCTCTTGCACTGATCCACTGCCATCAGTGCATGCCCCTGTAATGCAAGCAATAAACAGAATGTCCACATTTGCTGGTCCTCTGGGCGTTTTTTTTTTCCTGAATATCAGGAACACTTAAGTAATTCCCTGAGTTGGAGTTCATGCATTACAATTGACATCATGAACAGAATATTCTGAAAAAATACCCCTGTTGAATCAACCAGCATGATAACATGCTAGGTGGAGGACCTGGGAGAATACTGAAAATATATGGTGAAATCCTGAGAATGGCAGCAGGATCCCAGATAAGTCACGGCACGGGTGAAGGGTGGGGCGGGAATTCCAATACTCTGCTGGCCTTGCAGAAGACCTGCATAGGACAAAAGAAGAAGCAGCAGAAGCAAAAGTGAGGCAGTTATGGGGTAAGTTTGTTAGAGAGCAAAATGAGTAGATATGATTTCAAGGCTAGTCCTAATCCCTTCTTGAAGTTTTGCCTTTGCTTTAGATTTTGTTTTTGTTTCTCTTTAGAAAAGGAGTGGCTTAGGTCACATTTTAGACTAATTAGAATTGTTTTACTAAAAGTTTACTAAATGGGGTAAGGTCTTTAATGTGCAAGCTTTTGTGTTGTAAATAATCCTTAAGGATTCTACTCAGAAAGAATTTAAATTGATGGTTTACAGAAGGGAAAAAAAATTCACTCCCCTCTCAGTCAGTAAAACTCATAGAGAAAAAGAGAAAAATAAGCTTGCTTGTTTTTTAGATTTAATTTATTTTTAGACAGAGAGGAAGGGAGGGAGAAAGAGATGGAGAGAAACATCAGTGTGGGACCACCACCCACATGTCCCCCACTGGGGACCTGGGCTGCAACCCAGGTATGTGCCCTGATTAGGAATTGAACTGGTGACCCTTTGGTTTGGAGACCAGCACCCAATCCACTGAGCCACACCAAGCAGGGCAGGAAAATAAGTTTTTTAAACATTCTAAATTCTCCTTCTGGAGGCTCAGTAGCTGTAGTCCTGGGAACAAGCCCAGGGCTGATATCTCCCTTGCTTCTTCTTCAACCTCTGTAAAAGTTGTCAAGGACACTAGATAATGAAGCAGCTCACTTTTGAGCACATTACAGGAATGCAGTAATTACCAAGAATAAAAATGTGAGCATATTTTCCAACGGAATAAATGTTTCTGAAAGTTATGAAGTGTATTCATGAATTTTTCAATCTAAAAGGATGTTAATTATTTGCTTTTAATTGTCACTAAAAATTGAAAATTCTAAGAGCAAACTAAAAGAGACTAGGAAAATTGCCGAGGGCCTGTGCAAGTTGAATAAGAATTGTGTAGATGGAGAAACAAAAAGACAAACAAATGAGCAAATTTGTGCTTTATGCGTATAGTCTTTACGTGTTCAGTCTTCGTGTGTATGGTCTTTATGTGATATGTGTTCATCTGTGTACTATATGTGGTATGATTTTTGCCTCTGAATGGCATAAATAGGGTGTAATATTTTATTGGCCTAAATAAACATATAAATTAAGCAGGATCCTGTGGAGTGGACAAATTTTTTAATGTGAAAACCAGTTTTAAATTTAATTAATGTCTTTTGAAGTTATTACAATAAACAATGTGTTGTGTCACAGAAGTTTATGTTATACTCTTTTGGTTAAGTTTGTTTGACATCCTTCCCAAAGTTCAGTTTCAGAACCTTTTTAACTGAGCCCCAGCTGGTGTGGCTCAGTGGATTGAGCACCGGCCTGTGAACTATAGTGTCGTTGGTTTGATTCCCTAGTTGGGGCATATGTGTGGGTTGTCAACCAGGTCCCCAGTAGGGGGTACTTGAGAGGCAACCACACATTGATGTTTCTCCTTCTTCCTCTCTCTCTAAAAATAAATAAATAAATGATCTTTTTTTTAAAGGAGACTTTTTAACTGAGAAATGACTTTGGGTTATTCCAATTGGGTCCTGGAGTACCTCAAGGATTTGTTCTCTTTCCTTGTAAAAGAGAAATTGTTAAGCTAATTAGACCTGTTTAATATGCTTAAAGTACATGGGCAGCTTTTTCAAATAAATAAATAAATAATATATATGTTCTACTTGTATACATATATTTTTATTATTAAACTAAATGTTCTAGTGTTTATATAAGTTTTAATACAGTTTCATTTATAATTGTGTTATCTTAAAATGTTTTTATGGAAAGCAAGTCCTTTGTAAACTGCATTATACTCAAACCTGTAACCATGTCATTTTAAGTTTTGTCATTTATAAACAGTCATTGTTTTACTCTGACGTACTGGCAACAATATACTATGTCTTTGGAGGGATTCATGGAGAGGGCTCTGATTTGTTTTGGATTTCATGTTTCTGAGAGTGGATTTTCAGATCATATCTTTGAACTAAATGAGAATTACTAGAGCTCTATGAAATGACTAGATTTATAGAAATACTTGCAAATGATCAGGATGGATATAAATTGATTATGGGGGCATAATAAACTGAAGATAATTGTAGCTTTCTAATTTTGTTGAAAAATATTGCTAATTTGTAATTATTTGTTTTTCAGACGTAAGAAAACTTTCTTTTTCTTAAAGCAATTTGGTGAATTATACTTTCATAAGCCATATTGAGGCACTTATATTTTACTCCCTACTCGGTCCCTCTGGAAATTGGAAATTCTTAATGAGTATTATTCTTTCCAAGGCAATATATTTGTTTCCAGAAATCCAATAAGAATCTGATTTCTCCATAATAGGGTTCATAAAGCTAGTTTCCAATTGTAATTTTATTAACTAAGTCTTTGTCTGGAATGTCATGATAGAAAGAGTCATACCTGATCCTTGGACATCACCAGAAACCTAAAGGAATTAAGATTGACTTTCAAAGTAAATAAAAGCTCCTTAGAGAAATGGCCTTGTACCTTGCTGTGTCACGTGGTCCATGGCAGTCTTTCTGGTTAAGGAATGAAGTTTGCTTTCCTGAAAGATGGCAAGGAAAGAACCTCAAGACAATTGAGGGACCCTGAGAATTCAAGATACTCACCCAAATCTGTAGATACTGCAGGAAAAGCCTAATGGCAACAGTGTGGCTTGGCTTCCTGTCCCCTGAAGGGCTAATTAAAGTTCAATCTAGGAATTCCTTGTAATGTTCCAGCAAAGTAGATTTAAGAAAGCCTATATGATCGATTGTTATTCCTCTTGTGTTTATGCAAATAATCCAACCAAATTGAAACTAGACTTATGCAGTAATGAATTGGTCTTGAATTTTCTCTTTGATAAAAATAAGGGTAATTTTAGGAGAAAAAAATATGTTTCAATAAAATCTATTATACACAATTATGGAAATTAGAAAAATTATGTGAATTGTCTATAAATTTTTATTTCTCACCTATGAACTAGACTGGATCCTGAATTTTTCTAGTTTTCTTTTAAACTACTATTTTATTTTTATCTCATCCTTTGATTTGGAACTATGAAAACTACTGATGCAGTGTCAACTATACAGAATGTACCTGGGCACCTGATGATATCATTAGAAATATTTAAACTACAGATAAAGAGGATCTGTTGGATTGTTGCTGCTTAACTTCTTTCCAGAAAGAGGCTTGCATTTGCATATCTTCTCATCTGACATTCTTGCAGACTCAGAAGCTGGTTTATGATCTGCTGTGTTCTTTCTGTTTTCATAGAATGTATGCTATGACTTTGTTTACATGATTTCTCTGTCAAATTCTGTGGGGTTATCTGGTGAGGTTCTGCAGAATCAATACTTTCCTTCAATGGGTTGGAATGTTGGCCACTGTGAACAGTCTCTCAGACTGCTGGGTCTGCACAGAGTTTCCAGCCATGGTTTCTTCAGGACTTCCCTGGTGGGTTGACCCAACCAGCAAGTCCAAATGGAATTGGCTGCAACATGGAACAACTCTGAACACCTCTATAATCACACCTGTGCCTCAGTGTTTGCACTTGTATGGGAACAGGTAAACTGAACAAAATCATTGCTTAGTTATGCAGTTTGGGACAGCTTGGCATGGTTGGTGGCCCTACAGGTAGAGCTGCGGCCACCTCTACCACTGTGCATCAAATGTTGCAATGGAACCAGCAATGGAAGTACCCAGCGAATGGAATGAACCCCCAGAGACCTCTGCCAACATGTCACCACCCTGACAGCAGAGGACACCTGGGGGAAACAGAATGCTTCACTCTGAATGTGGGCTCACTCTGTTCCATGGGAAACCCTCTGGGCTTGTAGACCGTATGGGTGATCCTACCTGCCCTACAACTGGACTAGATGCTGTACCTATGGGAAGCCCTACATCCTGAGTTGAGTGATGAACATGCTCCCAGTTATACCTCAGAATTGGAACTGCCTTGGGACCGAACAAATAGTGAGATAAGTGGACTGGTGGTCCTACCCTTTTGCCATATTTGTACTCCTGCTGGAACAATTCTCGCACACACTGCATTAAACACTTTAGCAAATAACACTGCTTTATCTCTTTACCACACTAGAAACACTGTATTCCTAGTGTTCAAGGAAGTCTCACAAATGAGAAAAGTTGTTTTTGCAGTACTGCATGGTCTTAGACCTCTTAATGGTAGCCCAGTGAGGAATCTGTGCCATCCTACATACAGATAGAGGCACGTTAAGGTTGGTTGAGGCCCTGGGCACAGAAGAAAATATTGGGCCCCTTAAAAAAAAGAGAAAGATAGGGAAAATAAAAATACACGTTTAAAAATACATATTTTTAAAATAGTAAATGAAACAAGTACATATCCACAAACTAATTTACATCCCTGCGTATTTGTGTATATCATAAGTCTGCCTCGCAAGAGAATCTTCGTAGATACAAAGTGGCAAATACGATTCTATTGCTCTGATGAGTGGTAGCGCAGCCGCGCAGGGCCTGTGCAGCATAGTATGTGTGTAGTATGCAGCATAGTAATGAAATAAAGTGAAATGAAATGAAATGAAAATAAGCAAATATAAACATGCTATCAGGTTTTACCACCAATTGCAAACTTGTACATAATTAAAATTGCACACATGAAACCAAACTTGGTGTCATTAGAAAAAAAGTGTAAAGTTGGGGTTTTGTGGGACCGTTTGGAAGTTGGGGCCCAGGGCACACGCCTGGTGTACCAACCATTAAATCTGCCTCTGCATACAGAATGTTGTGTCTACATCCCTGATAACTCCCATGTGTCTTAGTCCCTGGGCACATTGTGTGATGAAACCACACACATTTCTGCCTTGGCCTTGGACTGCTTCACCTCCTTGAGGAATTCTTTGGGGAGCTGGTGGCATCATATCATCTTTGGTCTTATCAGCCTCTGCCTTCTTCTTCTCTTCTTAGGGTGTTTGTGACATATAGTTTCAGTGTGTCAATGCTCTCACCACACAGGCACTCCCTTTCAGGAAGAACTAACATGAAGATTGCAAGGTGGAGGAGCAATGCCAGGGTAGAGTGTGGGGTAGCTCAAGATATGGCCTCTCCACCTCCGAGAACAAATGGCTGCCTGGCCAGCAGCCATAAGGAATGAGGAAAACAGTTTCTGAAGGCCCCCATGCCTCAAGATTCCTATGTTTATCACAAATCTACAGAATTTTCACATGTTTCTGAGGCTCCCTCCCAACTTCCCTTACCCTATAAGTAGCACCAAGGCTGGAGGCAGGATGTGGCCTCTCTTGCACTGATCCAATGCCATCGGAGCACTCCCCTACAATATGAGTAATAAATGACATGTCCACATCTGCTGGTCTTCAAGTGTTTTTTTTTTAATTTAATTTAATTTTATTTTCAATATCATCAACACTTAAACAGTTCCCCAGCTTGGAGCTTCTGTGTTACAACCATGTAAGCAAAATGAATTATAAAAACCACATGATTATATCAATAGATGCAGAAAAAGTTTTGACAAAATCCAGCACCCATTTATGATGCTCCCAGCAACATGACAACAGAGGAAACATATCTCAACATAATTAAGGCCATAATGACAAACCTATAGCTAAAATCATGCTGAATTGGGAAAAACTAAAAACATTTCCCTTAAGATAGGTCCAAGAGTGGAGTTTTTGTTCTCATCACTTATTCAACATAGTACTGGAAGTATCTGCCACAGAAATCAGACAAGAAGAAATAAAAGGCATCCAAATTAGAAAGAAGAAAGTAAAATTGTCATTATTTTCAGAAGGCATGATACTGCATGATACTGTGTTCAGAGAACCCTAAAGACACAACCAAAAAAGTGCTAGAGCTGATAAATGAATTCAGTAAAGTAACAGGGTGCAAAATAAATATCCAGAAACCAGTTGTATGTTTTATACACTATTTATGAAGTATCAGAAAAAGAAACTAAGAAAACAATCCCATTTATTATTGCATAAAAAATAAAATACCTAAGAATAAACTTAACAAAAGATGTAAAAGACCTGTGCTTGGAAAATCATGAGACAGTGAAGAAAGAAATTGAGGAAGACACAAATAAGTGAAAGGTTTACCATGCTCGTTCATAGGAAGAATTTACGTTGTTAAAATGCCCATGTTACCCAAAGCAATCTATAGATCCAACCCAATTCCTATTAGGATACCAATAGCATATTTCACAGAACTAGAACAAATATTCCAAAAAAAAAACAAACAAACACAAAAGACCCTGAATGGCCACAGCAATCTTGAGAAAAAGAACAAAATTGGAGGAATCATGCTGCCTGATATGAAACTATACTACAAGTCTATAGTAATCAAAAGAGTATGTTTAGTAATATACATACTCTTAGCATGTATAGTATAGTATAGTATAGTATAGTATAGTATAGTATAGTATAGTATAGTAATCAAAAGCAAATAAAAAGAGAGATATAGGTCAACTGAAGAGAATAAAATTCCCAGAAATAAACCCACACCTTTATGGCCCTCAACATTTGACAAAGGGGGCCAAGAACACACAAGGTGGTAAAGATAGTTTATTCAATAAGTGGTGTTGGAAGATTGAACAGATACATGAAAAAAATGAAACTAGACCACCTACATATACCATACACAAGGCTAAGTTCAAATGGATTAAATAATTAAGTGTTAGACTTCAAACCATAAAAATCCTAGAAAAGAACATAAGAAGTAAAATCTGGGAAGTTTCTCATAACAATATTTTTTCTGATATATCTCTTTAGGCAAGAAAAACAAAAGAGAAAAATAAACAAATGGGGCTGTATCAAGCTAAAAGGTTTTTGTACAGACAAGGGAATCATCCACAAAATGAAAACACAACCCACTGAATGTGAGAACATATTCACCAATGATACATCTCATAATAAGTTAATATCCAAAATTATAAAGAACTTATACAGCTCTATATCTAAAAGCAAATAATCCAAGTTAAACATTGTTAAAGAACCTGAATAGTCACCTCTCCAATGTGGACATACAGATGGTCAATAGAGATATGGAAAGATACACATCATCAATCATCAGAGAAGTGTCAATTAACCACAATGAGAAATCACCTGACACCTGACAGAATGGCTATCATCGATAAATCAGCAAACAACAAGTGTTGGTGAAGATGTGGAGAAAAGTGAACCCTTGTGCACTGTTGGTGTGAATGCAGATTGGTGCAGCTACTGTAGAAAGCAGTTTAGAGTTACCTCAAAAGATTAAAAATGGGACTTCCTTATGACACAGTGATTCCACTTATGGGAACATATCTGAAAAAATATGAAACACTAATTGGAAAGAATATATGTACCCCTATGTCTATTGAAGCATTATTTACATAGACAAGATTTGAATGCAGCTCAAGTGTCCACCAGTAGATGAATGGATTAAAAAAGCAGTGGTACATTTACACAATGGACTACTACTTGGTTGTAAAAAAGAAGAAAATCTTACCCTTTACAACAACATGGATGGACCTGGAGAGTAATATGTTAAGTGAAATAAGTCAGTCAGAGAAAGACAAGTACCATATGATTTCACTTATATGTGGAATCTACCAAACAAAATAAACTTACGCACAAAATAGAAACACACTCATAGACACAGAAAACAGACTGACAACTCTTCAAGGTGGGTTGGGGGTCTGGATGAAAAAGTTGAAGGGATTAAGCAAAAAAGTCATAGACACAGGCAACAATATGATGATTATTATATGGAACGTGGGGTAGAGGTAGTAGAAGAAGGTAAAGTATGGATAAATGGTGATGGAAGGTGACTTGATTAAACACACATTGCAATATATAGATGATGTATTATATAATTACACACCTGAATCCTATATAATTTTATTAGCCAGTGTCACCCCAATAAATTCAATTTAAAATATAACAAAAGTCATTTGGAAATTGATATGTTTCTGTATTAATTTTGAGGTTTTCACTTTTTAGAATATATTATGTTATGATTTCAACTCTTATAATCTTGTTATTATCATGTGGCCAACACATAATACATAAACTATACATGTGGAAAAATTTGGCATGGGGAGTTGGTATAAGGTAGCAAATGATAAGATAAAGAAAGATAAGATAAGATAAGACAAAGAAAGATAAACACAAATTCTGTGACATTATTCCTTCTTTCTACTGAGGGAGTATCAGAGCACTCTCCATGGCTATGATGGGATGAATAATGTTACTCCATATCTATATCCCATTAGCTCTGAGAAAGCTTCTGCAGTTTAAATTAAAAAAAAAATAGTGATCTTGGTTTTCCCCACTCCTACTGTAGCTATGCACTTTCATTTTAGGCTACTGCTAGTCTTAGTTATTTTGATAGAAATATAGTATATACATCTTATATCACACATAAGATATTATGGCCACTCTGTGTTGCTACATATTTACAATAACAGCAGCAAGAGCAACAATACAACAGTCATACCTAACAATTATTGTTATGTGCCATTCTGTTATTGACTATGTTCTCATCACTGTTATAAGTGATTTACACATATATCAGCTCATTTAATTCTAAAAATAGAGCCTACATCTCTTTTACTTTTTTTTTAAGAGCAAAGAAAATCTTCTCAGTAGTCCCCATCAGATTTTTACTAAAGTAGTATTGGCCAGAATTACATCACTTTGCCTAAACCAAATAAAGCACTTACAAAAAAAAATCTTGGCTTAGAAATTCCAATTAAAACTCATTACTTAAGAATGGGAAAAGACATTGAAATTCAGAGAAGGTTGAACAAACCTGGGTTGTGCTACCAAGGAATAAGGGAAAAGGTAGGAAGCTCACAGTGTTCAACTCAGTAGCCAGGGAGAAAGGAGTGGATAGCAAGAGACTCTGATTTGGACACACTCTTCAAACACTAAATATCAAAGTTAAAATAAAATTCAATTAGTAATTGTACTACTTAAAAATAGCACACATCAAGTAAAAGAGCTACAAATTTTCTGGACATCTTTAATTCCTTCTTGATGGTTTGGGGTATAATTCCAGGCAATTTCAGTTAAGCATTTGGAATTTCTTCTCTCAATATGATAACCCAGTACTGATACTTTTTTTTTATTCAAGAACCTAGAACTGCCACTTTGTGCCCTGCCTTAGTCTATAGCAAATATTTACAAATTGGTCTATTTTATTTTCCCCATCACCAGGATCCAACAAAGACAGGAGGAAACATTCCAATAACCACTGAAAAAATTTGGGAAGACACTAAACTCCCCTAAAACAAAGGACCAAAGAGCTTGATAACTACAGGAATTTATGGGCAACATTCCTGTATAAACTTATTTTGCCCAGATTTAGGGTCCAATCTTCTGTCCCTCCTGTACATAATCTCATCTAGTTAGCATTACATTGATTTTGTCCCAAATTTTCCAGGCATCTGAGACCACCATCAGTTTACAAAATTGTGGGAGTACCTGCAAAATATGGCAATTTTATTTCAGACAGACAGACAGACAGACAGAGATATTTTCCATACGCATTTATTGTAGCTGAAATCATACATTGTACAATTATTTCCTGATTTTTTTACCTACCATCATTTTCAGCTTGTAACTTTGTTAAACTTTACATAAATCTTTTTGGATTTTTACCTCCAATATGTGAGCCTTGTCCTGGGATTTATGTTTTATCTGAATTACAGCTCCCTTGCCTGCCAGTACTCCCAGATCTTTCTTCTTTTGTGAGTTCATCTCCCTTGCTCATAGATGATCAATAAAGCACCAAAATGTGTTTCTGTCCTTAAGAGTGACAATTGACAAGAACTACTTTGTCTTAAATTGCGCAAACTTTTCTACTTTATTTCTTGTGAAAACCATATATGTCTTCTAGCCATTTTGAGCAATTTTACTTTGCAATCATCTTCCCAACCATTTCTACAGGAGCAGATAAAACTAATGGCATGATTTTCTCATCAGATGTTGCTTTTGACTCAAAGAATAATATCCAGGTTGATCATTCAATTTTAAAAGCAGATTTAGCTTCTAACGGCATCTGAATTTTTCTGAAAATTTAATGTTAAAGGATCAAGATCAGCCAGTGAATACTGAATATGCTTTGTCGTAAAGAATGCTGTAATCATTACAGTTTCCCCACCTTTCCCCCTTTATCCCCTCCACCCTGCACCCCATAGCATCATACTCCCCTTAGTTCATGTCTATGGGTTGTGCATAGCAGTTCTTTGGTTTCTCAATTTCCTATACCATTCGTCACCGCCCCCTGTCTATTTTCTTTTGTCAACATTTTCCCTCCACCACTTTCCCCAGCCCCATCCCTCCCCACCTCACACTATCAATCCTTCTGCCATTTGGCTTTGTCGATGGGTCTTTTATGCATGTCCCTTGATGACTTTCCCCCTCCTTTCCCCCTGTTATCCCTCTCCTTCTTCCCCTCTGGTTACTGTCAGTTTGTTTTTTATTTCAGGGTTGCTGGTTATATTTTGGTTGCTTGTTTGTTTTGTAGATTACATTCCACTTATAGGTGAGATCATGTGGTATCTTTCTTTCACTGCCTGGTTTATTTCACTTAGCATAATGTTTTCCAGTTCCATCCATGATGCTGTGAAGGGTAGTAGCTCTTTCTTTCTGCTGTGTAGTTGTTCATTGTGTAAATAACATAATCAATAAAATATACCAAGGGGAAAAAAAGAAAAAGTTCATCAATATGTGGTATAAAAGAATTTCAGACAAAAATGCTAATTAATGCCATAATAAAAATATAACCACAGAAAAAGAATGCTGTAGTCATTTTCAATGGACTGTTATGTTCAAGAGAGAACTAGAGTCTGAAATTTACTCATTGTGAAAGTTCTTGCATAAATCCAGCCCCCGTCTGATAAAGCAGTCCCTATCATTGCTGGAAGTGATAATTCTCTCCTTGGCCCTGTGGATTACTTATAAGGCACTTGATTATTTGCATGCAAGGTTTCATGAATAAACAGGGCTAATCATTGCTAGCTGACCAAAACATTCAGCATGTGTGCTATTCAGCTGTCTACCTTTATGCTAAGCTGCAGCTGCAGAAGGAGAATTCACAGGAAATACACACATCCGAGCACTCCAGAAGCTAGCTATTTTATACAAGTGGGTTTTATAAATAATCATGAGCTCTTCTTATCTGTCAAAACTTGACACCCTGCCTCCACTGTGTTCCAATAAGTGTTAAGTCTCTGGAGAAGCCAGAGAGAGGAGAGAAGAAAGCCTTAATGTTCACGTCTTTGACTCTTTAACCCTAAGCTGCCAATGTTTGCATGTGCTATGACAGGTAACTCCCGATTACTGACTGAACTCCTTATTTTAAAGAAAAAGATAGGATTGAGTTTCCCTGCATTGCACTTTATCTGCATTTCCAAAAATAAAACCTGTTTCAGAGACTAAAAAAAAAAAAGGCCATTTGACCATATTCATTATCAGGAAAAAGAAACTTCTGAGAGGAATTCTTGAGCATGGTGCTATTCAAACTAAATTTTGATTGAGAAAAATAAATTCTCTTTTATTCTGCCAAATATTTAAAACACTCTTGAACCTCTTGATGTCAAACAGGGAGGAGTTGAAGGACACCCTCCCAATCTGAAAATAATGAATACTCAGTTTGCCAGCCAGTTGGTCTTGACTCAAATGACCCATGTGTTTGTTATGGATGTGTACTGCAAAATAATGTATGATAGACTCTCCAGGTTAAATCCTATCCTGGTCATTTCTCTGCCTCTTCTTAGCTATTTATTTATTTACGTATTTATTTATTTACTTATTTTTGGAGAGAGGGGAGGGGAGGGAGAGAAACATCCATGTGTGGTTGGTACTCACAGGCCCCCTTCTGGGGACCTGGCCCACAACCCAAGCCTGTGCCCTGACTGGGAATGGAACCAGCCACCCTTTAGCTCACAAGCCTGCACTCAATCCACTGAGCCACACCAACCGGGGCCTCTTCTTAGCTATTTAAATAGCCTATTTCCCTCCTCCCTAGAGTAAATTTTCTGCAGCACCCCAATTCAAGCAGCGCTTTATAAACTGCCCATATCCTTTGCTTGGCTTTCAAAGACTTTACTGACAAATTCAGAATACTCCTTGCATGTGTTAAATGGACAATCTTCCTCTCCAAGGGAGGGAAAGGTCTTAGAGGATTGTATTCTTGGATGGAGCTTTTTATTGTTTTGCTGTTTGTTTTGTCTTTTTATTTATTTTTGTCCCTTGGTGATTCATGTGAAGATCCAGAGTTACCTAAAACTCTCTTCTCTCTCAGGCCCTGACAGCTATACCAAGACTCCTCTCCAAGCTAACTGCCTACTTAATTTGGACAGGAGTCCTCAGGACTATGAGACCCTGAACCCTGGACACCAGCACACTGGGCAGAATGCTGGAGACTGGGAGAACATCAAATTGGCTTAGCTATTCCAAATGCATTTATTTCCATAATTATTATCATTATTATTACTTCTTCTCTTGCCTATGCTATTTTGGCTACTGTTTTTAATCTTGTTTTATAAATCAGTCCTATTTCATCTGCATTTTACAATCTCCCTACCACTTGGGATTTCTTCAAAATCTCATCATGCCTGCTGACTTTCTGATTTTTCTGGCACTGTAATAGCATTCCCACCCCCACCCCCCAAATATCTTCAATAATTTCCAGAGGACCTTGGGAGGGAAGAGAAGTAGATGTGTGTTCAATTCACTTTTTAAAAAATGTGAAGCCCAGATTTCTATTTATTTATTTTTAAAATCATCTATTAGTGGGAAGGTACTTCATGTCTTATCTATCAGACAGAAAGAAGTCAACCTTATTAACTATTATGTTTTAAGGAGCTTCCTAAGCACTTTGCTCAAATTATCAGCTGACTTATCTGATGACATAATCATCATCTGAGCTAATGACCCTTTCAGTCAGTTTCTCTTGAACTTCAATGGCTGCTGTCTGGAACTTTTTCCTCACTCATGCCAAATATTGATTGCATAGCTTTCTGTGTTAATTTCTGCCCCATCCTGTTTGATGATGGCCTTTCTAAATATCATACGTACAGAGATAAGCTACAGTATTTAATTTGAGCACAAAATGTGATAAGGCTATCAATTGTCCTACCATTGCTTCATTATCGGTCTGTTGATCACAGAGGTGTAGATCATTGATGGTTACTGAAGGCAATAAAGACATTTTAAAGGCAAGTTGAGCTGAAATATCCCATAAAATGTACTCTTTTCTCTTACAATAATGATTAATTTTGGATACACAGATAATTCCCAGCTGATTTTATCCTCATTCTCTCCACCTGCAGAAAAAAGGCTATTTCTACAACATTCTATAAACTCATTTCCTTTCTTTCTATTACTCCATTCCACTTGGAGAATTTAAGCTGTGGGTACCCATGGAATTTCTGAGTTACACAACCTGATGCTACTGAATGTAAATAACATGTTGAAAAATATCAATAATTAATTTAAATGGATCAATGAGATCTCCACTCGCTGTAACTACTTTTGTACTTGCATAAGGGGGCTGTGCATAAACAGAAAAAAACCTGCTTTCTAGACAGAAATCTTGCTTTTAATTTAAAATCACTTAATCTGGAAACGCAAATCATCTTCAACTCATACACTACCCACTCACTAACAACATCCCTTAAAGACCTCTCTCCCATGCCCACTGCCAAAGCTCTACTTCAGGTACTCCACATTCCTTGGTTCAACAAATTTGATAGCCCTGACTGGTTTCCTTGACTCTGAGCCAAATGATCATCTTAAAATGAAAAGCAACATTCCTTTGCTCCTCACCTCTCAAACATCAGCCTTGTTCCTGAGAGTGACATGCTTCTTAGCTCATTTAACTGTTGTTTCTGATTACTGATAAATTTCTAAATAATTTGTATATATCACTGTTTCTTGATTTATTGGTATTACATATCATATATCTTACCTTACTGCTCCCCAAGCTTCACCAACTATGGTTTTATATTTTCACTCTTTTTAGCTCCTGTTTTGACTGCCATTGTTAGTTTAAAAAATATGTTAAGCCCTGGCTGGAGTGACTCAGTGGTTTGAGTGCTGGTTTGTGAAGTAAAGGGTCGCCTGTTTGATTCCTAACCAGGGAACATGCCTGGGTTGCAGGCCAGGGCCCGGTAGAGGACATATGGAAAGAAACCACACATTGATATTTCTCTCCCTCTTTCTCCCTCCCTCCCTTTCTCTCTAAATATTAGTAAAAAATATTTTAAAAAGAAATATATTAATAATTTTATTACAATTCAAACAACTTCAGACAATATTTCTTTTCCTTTTATATACATCTAGTTTTTTATGTTTTTTATTATTGTTCAAGTACAGTTTTGTCCATTTTCACCAACCATGCCCCCTTTCCCACCAACCTCGAACCCATCCTGCCTTGATATTGTCCATGGGTCCCCAATATATGTTCCTTGACCACCTTTCCCCTGTTTCCCCCATCTTCCCCTCCTCTCCTCCTCTGTTCACTGTCAGTTTGCTCTTCACTTCAATGTATCCAGTTACTTTTAACTTGTTTGTTCTGTTGACTAGTATCCGCTTATAGGTGAAATCATGGTATTTGTCTTTTACCACTTGGCTTATTTCACTTAGCATAATGCTCTCCACATCCACCTGTGCTGCTGCGAATGGTAGGAGCTTCTTCTTTCTTTCTGCTATGTACTATTCCATTGTGTAAATGTACCATAGTTTTGTGATCCACTCATTTACTGATGGGCACCCAGGTTTCTTCCAACACTTGGCTATTGTAAATGGTACTGCTATGAACATTGGGATGCATAGGTTCTTTTGAATTGGTGTTTCCAGATTTTTAGGGTATAATCTCAGCAATGGAATTGCTCGGTAAAAAGGCAGTTCCATTTTTAGTTTTCTGAGGTAATTCCATACTATTTTCCACAGTGGCAGTACCAGTTTGCATTCCAACCAAGAGTGGACTAGAGTTCTCTTTTCTCAACATCCTCACCAGCACTTGTTTGTTGCTTTGGTTATGATGGTCGCTCTGACTGGTGTGAAGTGGTATCTCATTATAGTTTTAATATGCATCTCCCTGATAGAACATGATGTTCATTTTTTAAATGTACTAAGTGTAATTTTTAGTGTATTTTAATGTATTAATATACATTAGTTTTATCTATGGTGTAAGTTGGTGGTTGAGTTTCTTTTATTTTATTTTTCTTTTTCGTTCTTTCTTTCTTTTTTCTTTTTGCATGTAGCTGTCCAGATGTCCCAACATCATTTATTGGAGGGTCTATTTTTACTCCATTTTATGCTTCTGCCCTTTTTGTCTAATATTAATTGGCCATATAGACATGGGCTTATTTCTATGTTCTCTACTCTGTTCCATTGATCTATGTGTCTGTTCTCATGCCAGTATGACTGATTTGATTATAGTAGCCTTGTAGTATACTTTGATATCGGGTATTGTGATCCCTCTAACTTTGTTCTCCTTTCTCAAAATTTCTGCAGCTATTTGGGGTGATTTATGGTTCCATATAAATTTTTGAATTGTTTGTTCCATATCTGTGAAACATGTAATTGGTATTTTAATAAGGATTGCATTGAATCTGTAAATTGCTTTGGGTAGTATGGATGGAGATTTTGATGATGTTAATGCTTACACTCTGTGAACACATTATATGCTTCCATTTATTTGTATCTTTCTTAATTTCTTTCTTCAGTGTTGTAGAATTTTCTGAGAACAGGTCTTTTGCCTCCTTGGTAAGGTTTATTCCAAGGTACTTGCTTTATTTATTTATTTTTTGTTGCTATAGGAAATGGGATTTTTTCCCCTGATTTCTGATCCTGATATTTTATCATTGGTGTACAAAAACGCCTTCACTTTCTTAATATTGACTTTGTATCCTGGTGTTTTGTCAAATTCACTTATTAGGTCAAGTAATTTTTTGGTGGAGTCTATGGGATTTTCTATATACACAATCATATCATCTGCAAACAATGACAGTTTTACTTCCTGCTTTCCTATTTGGGTGACTTTTATTTCTTCTTCTCATATGATCTCTGTGTGTAGGGCCTCCAATACTATGTTGAATAGAAGTGGTGAAAACAGACACCCTTGTCTTGTTCCTAATCTTAGTGGGAAATATTTTAGTTTTTGTCCATTGAGTATGACGTTGGCTGTAGGTTTCTCATATATGGCCTTTATTATGTTGAGGTGTGCTCCCTCTACTCCAACTTTGCTGAGTGTGGGTTTTTTTTTTTTATCATAAATGGGTACTGTACTTTGTCAAATTCTTTTTTCTTCATTTATTGATATGATCATATGATTTTTGTATTTCCTTTTGTTTATGTGATGTATTACATTTATTGATTTGGGAATATTGTACCAACCATACATCCCTGGTGAGAATCCCACTCGATCATGGTGGATGATCCTTTTAATGTGTTACTGGATGTGGTTTGTCAATATTTTGTTGAGGATTTTAGTGTCTATGTTCATCAGAGATGTTGGTCTGTATTTTTCTTTCCTTGTGGTGTCTGTATCTGGTCTTGAGATTAGGATGGTGCTGCCTTCATAAAAAGAATTTTGGAGACTTAATTCTTCTTGGATTATTTGGAATAGTTTGAGAATGATAGGGGTTAGCTCTTCCTTAAATGTTTTGTAGAATTCTGATGCACAACATTTTTGGCATACCATGCATTATTATTCCAAAAAAGGTAAAAATGCAACTGAAACACAAAAAATGATTTGTGCAGTGTATGGAAAAAGTGCTGTGACTGCTTGAACTTGTCAAAAGTGGTTTGCAAAGTTTGATGCTGGAGATTTCTGGCTGGACAGTGCTCCACAGTCAGGTAGACCAGTTACAGTTGACAATGATCAAATACAGACATTAATTGAGAACAATCAATGTTATACGATGTGTAAGATAGCTGACTTCCTCAAAATATCCAAATAAATAAAGTTGCTGGTGAAAATGAAAAATGTGTCTTTTTTAATGGGAAAAAAAGTAAATGGACTTTTTGGTCAACGCTATATTTTGTATTAGTTTCAGGTGTACAACACAATGGTTCAATAATCATATATTTCACAAAATATTTCCTTGATATTTCCAGTACCTACCTGTCACCATTCATATTTATTTCAATATTATTAGCTATATTTTCTATGCTGTGAGGTCATTTATGTTGTTCTTCAGCATATATACCCAGAAGTGGAATTGCTGGGTAAAAAATTTTAATTTTTAATTTTTAATTTTTTGAGGAACCTCCATACTATTTCCACAGCAGCACCAATCTGAATTCTGACAGTTGTGAGGTGATAACTCATTGTGGTTTAAATTTTCATTTCTCTCATGATTAGTGACATTGAGCATTTTTTCATATGCCTATTGGCCATCCATTCATCCTCTTTGGTGAAGTGTCTTTTCAGCTCCTTTGCCCATTTTTAAATTGGGTTGTTTATTTTATTTAGTGTTCAGGCAGTATCTCTGCTACTCATTTGGTTGGATGATACCTGGTGGCCCACTGTACAACTGTGATCCTGGAATATCTCTTCACTGCTTTCTTGGGTTGATTATATTGTTTCCTGATTGTTTTCCTTTATTACTCTTTTATGTATTATCTGTTAGCTTTCTAAGAGAAACATGACTTTTTACATTTATTTTACATTTTTCTCAACCTTGAGAAATACTTTGGCTATGTATAGTCTTCTAGCTTAAAAGCTGACTCTATGTTTTGAAGGCATTTTTCCATTATTATCTGGCATTTACTATTGATGATGAGATATCCCATTAAGTGCTTATCATTACTTTGAAGGTAATCTAACATTTTCTCTTAAGAGTTGTGATGTCTTATTATCATGGTTGCTCTGAAATGTCAACATGTGCCCAGGTGTGGGTATTTGAACCCTTATTCTGTGCTTGGCACTCAGTGAGCTCCGACATTTGGAACACAAGTTCTGAAGTTCAAGGAAATATGCTTTTGTTTGTTCTATAAATTCCTCTCCTCCAGTTCCCTCTTTCCAAAACACTTGTTTGTTGGGTATTAACCTGTATTGAATTTCTGCCATTTATATTTTCCCTCATATGTTCTTTCTTTTAGTTTCATTCTGCTTTGAAGATTTCCATTATTATTTTAATTAAATTTTAAATTTCAGTAATCTTATTTTTAATTTTCAAAAACTTTCTGGTCAAACCTATTTTAAATCTTCTCATTCTTGTTTGTTTATTTATTTATTTTTATACAAAACACTTCCCTGTTTGGCTGCTGCCTTCACCCACTCATAGACTAACTATACTGGCTACAGCTGCTGTTGCTGTAGCTGCAGCTATTTTAATTTTATTCTTTTTCTTTTTTTCCTCTTCCTCTTCTCTTATGCTTCTTCTCTTCAACTCCTCCTCTTCTGTTCCTTGAATCATTTCTATTTCCATTGCTATCATTTTTTCCATTTGTAGTTTTTTTTCCATTTGTTTCAGCTTTATTGAGATATTATCAACATGTAACAAATGTAAGTTTTAAGTGTATAGTGTGATTATTACACACACACACACACACACACACACACATAGAGTGAAGTGAGGTTAGTTAACACCTTAATCCCTTCATATAGTTACCTTTCTTGTTTGATAACAACTAGGATCTACTCTCTTAACTTTCAAGTATATGAGATTGTTAATTATAGTCACCATGTTTTACATTACATGCCCATAATTTATTTATCTTATATTTGGAAGTGCATATTCTTTGACCCAAATCTCCCCATTTTCTCTATCCCTAGGCCCTGGCAACCACCATTCTACTCTTTGTTTCTATGAGTTTGGTTCTTATTAGATTTCACATATAAGTGAGATCTAGAAGTATTTGTCATTCTCTGACTTATGCACATTTCACTAAGCATAATAACCTCAAAGTCCATTAATATTGTCACAATAGGCAAAATTTCCTACTTGTGTATGGCTGAATAATATTCCATTATATATAATTATATAAATACACACACACATATAATCATGTATTTTCTTCCATTCATTAACAATCTATTTCTCCCTTCAAGTCTCTTAATATTTGCTTAATATATTTAGGTACTCCAGTGTTGTGTGTATATATATTTACACTGTTATACTCCCTTGATGAAATGACCCCTTTATCATTAAATAATCACCTTCTTTGTCTCTTGTTACAGGTCGGATGTAAAGTTTATTTTGTCTGATATAAATATAGCTGCCCCTGTTCTCTTTTGGTTTCCATTTGCATAAAATATTTTTTTCTATCCCTTCACTTTGAGCCTATGTTTGTCCTGATATCCAGAGTATGTGTCTTGCAAGCAGCATGTGTACCTGTATCTTGTTTTTTAATCTCTTCACCGGCTATATGCCTTTTGATTGAATATTTAATCTATTTATTTACAATTAATGTAAGTATTTATAGGTAAGGGCTTACTAATTCCACCTTATTGTTTTCAGGTTGTTTTCCATGTTCCATTTCTTTTTTTTCTCTTTGGATGTTTTCCTTAGCGAATTGCAGATTTTCAGTAATGGCATGCTTTAATTCCCTTATCTTTATCTTTTGTGTATCAACTATAGGTTTTTGCTTTGTGGTTACCATGAGACTTACATAAAATATCTTATAGATAAAAGAGTCTGTTTTAAGATGATACAACTTAACTTTGATTCTATACAAAATATCTACTGTCTTACGACCCCCTATATTTATGTTTTTGATGTCATAGTTTACCTCTTTTTATATTGTGTATCATTTAAAAATATTGCTGCTATAGTTATTTTCATTTTTTGTACTTAAACCTTTGTAATTTAGTTAGGTAATTGAAATGACACATCACGATATTACAATATTCTGAATTTGACTAAATGCTTACTTTTACCAATATGTTTTATATTTTCATATGTTCATGTTACTAAATACATATTTTTGTTTCTTCTTGAAGAATTCCTTTCAACATTTCTTGTAAAGCAGGTCTCATAGCGGTGAACTCCTTTAGCTTTTGTTTCTTTGGGAAAGTCTTTATGTCACCTTTATTTTTGAAAGATTGTTTTGCCTGGTAAAGCATTCTTACTTGGCAGGTTTT
This sequence comes from Mormoops blainvillei, assembly GCA_004026545.1. Classification (NCBI taxonomy): domain Eukaryota; kingdom Metazoa; phylum Chordata; class Mammalia; order Chiroptera; family Mormoopidae; genus Mormoops; species Mormoops blainvillei. The sequence goes on from PVJD01008421.1 coordinate 50,413, forward strand.
ATTTTTTCTTTCAGTACTTAGAATATAGATCCCACTTCTCTGTCTTGTTCTGCAAAGTTTCTGCTGACAAATATGCTGATAGCCTTATGGGTATTCCGCTATATGAGATGACTTATTTTTCTTTTGCTTCTTTTAAAATTACCTTTTTGTACTTGATTTTAGATAGTTTTATTTTACTGTATCTTGGAGAAGATCACTTGGGTTAGAATTTTGCAATGAATTATTACTTTCATTATTGTCCAAATCTCTCCCCATAATTAAGAAGTTTCAAGCCATTGTTGCTTTAAGTAAGCTTCCTAACCCTTTTTCCAGCTCTTCTTTTGGAAATTCCAATAATGCACAGATTGTGTCTGTTAATGATACCCCATAATTTTGTAAGCTTTTTTCACTTTTTTTCATTTTACTCTTCTGACTAGATGATTTCAAATGACCCGTCTACCCAATTACTTATTATATCTTCTGTTTGGTGAAGTCTATCATTGAAACTGTTTATTGAATTCTTCAGTTCATTTACTGTGTTATTTAGCTCTAGGAATTTCTTTTTTTAATGATTTCTCTTTTATTTTTGATTTTCTCATTCTGTTCATGCAATTTTTGTCTAATTTTATTTAGTTGTCTATCTGTATTTTCTTATAGTTCACTGAATTTCTTTAAGATTATTCTGAAGTTTTTGTCAGATAGCTCATAGATATCATTTTTTCAGGGTCTGTAATTGGAGTTTTATTAGTTTCCTGTAGTGGCATCATGTTTCCTTTATTATTCATGATCTTTGTAACCTTGTTTTTGTGCCTGCACATTTAACAAAGAAGGCAACTTTTCCAGCTTTTACAGCCTGGCTTCCACAGGTTCTTCATTGGTTAGTTTGTTCAGAGATTCTGGATGGGCCATCTGGTGATGTTCACTGGCAATCTTACTGCTAGAGTCATTAAACAGGCTAGTCTGGTGACTCCTATTTTCTTGTATTTCCATGCAATTCTTAGGTGCTAATGTGATCACATGTTAAGCAATGTTTTTAACACTCTGCTTCCTGGACTTTCCACCTTTTTAAGTCTTTTCCTGGCTTCGCAAGTGGACAATGGAGTGCCAAGTCCTGCCAGGGCTTTGAGGTATTTTTAAAACCCTCTAGTCTTAATACGACATCAGTCAGAATCTTACTCTCAACCTCCCTCAAAGTACCCCCTTTCTGTGCTTCCTTGATATGTTGTTAACACCAGAATACATTTCAGAGATAAATTTTGACACCTCTCTCCTCAGGAAGATTGGGATGAGACAGAATATAATGTACCGAGCCAGAACCTCTTTCATATTTTGTGACCAAATTCAAGGTTCTATCACATTTCCTTGCTATTTTGGTAAGTACAAACAAGGAAAGACTGCTCAGAGATGAACAATACTGTGAAAAATTACTGTGTGAATTTGACACATTAGGACATTGAATCAGTTATTAGAATACACACTTGAGAAACTCCTAGAACACAGAGAAAAAGAGAGAAGGGTGTGGTGATAGTAAATATGGTACAGAGGTCCAATAGATAGGAGCTACAAATGAAGATAGCTAGAAGACAGTTAAGAACATATGAATCAGAAACAATATTGAGGAATATTGAGGAATTGGGAAGATGTTTCTGATCTCAAGGAAGGCATCACATCTAGAAAATAAGAGCATTGAATACATTCTATGAAAAATTAATAAAAAAACAGATTCACATCAGGTTAAAATATTAAATGTCATAAAGAATACTAGTTGTCAAACCTCTATAGCTCACCAAAATAAAAACAAACAAACATGGTAACCTAATAATAGTTATCAAAAAAAAAAAAAAAACCCGACAAGATCAGACTATCTTTAGTCTTCTCCAAAACGGCAGTAGATTACCAACAGCAGAGGTGAGGGCAAAGTGTACGAGTTAAGAATTATAAATTAGACCAATGTATAAAGTTTTCATTTGGCTTTGAATGTTTAAAATATATGGTATATTCGCCCTAGCTGGTATGGTTCAGTGGATTGAGCACTGGTTGGCAAAGCAAAGGGTCACTGGTTTGATTCCCAGTCAGGGCACATGCCTGGGTTGCAGGTCAGGTCCCCAGTAGGGGGCATGCTAGAGGCAACCGCACATTGATATTTCTCTCCTTCTCTCCCTCCCTTCCCCTCCTCTATAAAAATAAATTAATAAAATATTTTTAAAAATTTAAAAATAAAATAAATGTTGACATTTATCTATATCTACCTATCTATCTATCATCTATCCATCTATCTGTCATCATCTATCCTGAACATGTATAGATACAAGGTTTGTGCAGCGAGAAGCATTTACAATTTAGGAGACCCATTTTGAAAATAAATACACATGTAGGTGTGAGTGTGAATATTTATTTAGTTTTAGAAAGCACAACAGATTAAAAGCTGATAAATACTTCAAACATGATTGCATTTTACAATAACCTGTGTTGACAATTTGCAATCACAGAACATATTAATAAGAGTCATAAAGGGAAGTCAAATATATTATTATTATAATGACATTACTTGTCAGATCTAATGATTACTTCATTATCTTCTTAATTTATCAGCAGCATTTGACATACTTGACTACTGCCTACTTATTGAAACACTTTCTTCTATGTGTTTAGATGACCTCACACACTTCTTTTTTTTTTTTTTCTTCTACTTCACTTGCTGATCCATTCCAGTCTCCTTTCCTGGCTTCTCTTCCTCTATTAGACCTCTAGAAAGTGGAGTGTCCCAAGAATTTAATCCTGGGACACTTTTCTGTTTTTACTGTACTCAATTCTTAGGTGATTTCATTTTGCTACAAGGTTTTACATTTAAAAGAAAATCCACGCACCCCAAATTTGTACCTGTCCCAGATAGCTCCACTGAGTTTCTGATTCAAGATACATAGAACTCCTACACAATATCTCTACTTGGATGCCGAATAGATATCTCCAATCTAGCGCATGAAAACTAGACCTTCTCATTTCCCTCTAAACCTGTGCTTCTCCTAGTTTTTCTTAGATCTCATCAAATAGTACCATCATTAATCTAATTGCTTAAGCCGAAGCCTCAGAATAATCCCTGATTTCCTCTATTTCCTGAACTCCTTAAATTTAATTCATCAGCACATCTTCTCAACTCTGTTGCCCAAACAGCTTCTGAACATGTCCACTTTTTCTGATTTTTTCCACCAACAGTCCGGCCTACATGTGAGACCATATTCTGCTTAGGTTTCTCTAATGACTTCCTAATTGATCCCTCTACTCTCATTCCACAATGTTTCACTTACCCAGAGTAACCAGAATGATATTTTTAAAATGTAATTCTTATAATGGTACAGCAAAGCTTAAATTTTTTCAATTACTTGACATGTTTCATTTATAATATAACACAAATTGTTTACCCTGACCAACAAACAAAACCTACATGACCGGGATACTCTGCCTCTCCAACATCAATTCCCAACAGTCTCTTCTTAGCTCACTATGCTCCAGTCACACTGGACTTCTTTACATCCCTAGAACAAGCCAATCTAGTCTTCCCTTGGGTTTTTTTCACTATTTCTCCTCTCTGGCAACAATAGTATTCTCCAAAATTATGCATGATTGTCTACCTTTTATCATTCAGGTCTTGACTTATCTCCTCAGTAGGACCACCCTTGAAACCCTTTTTTGAATATCAGTCTCCCCTCAGTCATTATATTCCTTTATTTTAATCCTCTTCAATACAATTATTTTTATTTGATATTTTTTATTTATATTTTAAATAATTTGTGTTTCTCCCCACCAGAATGTAATCTTTATTTGGACAGAGATTTTTACTGCTTTTATTCAGTGCACTTTCTTCAATGCCTAGGAACATAACCATAGTAGGTACTCAATACATGTCCAAAAAGAATGAATAAGTATGCAATACTAACAAAAAGTCGGTGTCTACTGTTCAAATCATGGAAGAAGATAAAAGCAACTGCATGAAGTGCATTGAACTGAGGTATCTGTAAAGTATGATAAGAAATTAAGTTCTTTTTTTTCTTTTTCTCCACTATTCCTTTAAATCTATCTTGTGGAATATTTTTTGAGTCTATGAATGACATTTCAGACCCATATCTGTTGATAATCCTCATAGTTTATCTACTCAGTCATTTTTTTTTTAAATTTACCATCCAAACCATTTTTTGAAAGATGTTTGTTTGTTTGTTTATTCATGTATGCATTTATTTATTTTTAAATAATTGGGAAGGGAGGGAGAAAGGGAGAGATACATCCATGTGTGGTTGCCTCTTGCATACTCCCTGGCCACAACCCAGGAATATGTCCTGACTGGGAATCAAACTGGCTATCCTTTGGTTCTCAGGCCAGCACTCAATTCACTGAGCCACACCAGCCAGTACTATCTACTCGGTCTGAGCTGGTGGAAAGTCATCTGGTTGTTCTCATTTGTTATAGTTTCATTTTAGTAATTAATATGTGCTGTCCAAGGTAATAATAAAAACTTTGAACTTCAATATTAAGGATTCTGTCTTCCATGTGCATGTCTCCCCCTTATGCAGCTCCTCCTTTCTCCACTCCTCACCCTCCAAATAAGCATGTGGTTAGTTTCTGACCTGTCTAGGATAGAAAACAAGGAAGAGGGAAGGTCAAAGTCAACAAAAGTCTATCTTGTCCAGAACTAAAGATCTCTGGTGTTTGTGTCTATGTTCCTGGCAGATCTTTAAAGCTGCCTCTCCTTGGGCTTGATGGATTATACAATGCAAATCTTTTCCTTGGGAACATATGTGTAGTCTTTGGAGATTCTCCAATGGCAATAATAGATCAAATCCTCATACCTCCTTTTTATCCTGAGAATTTGCCATTCTTATCTTCTAAGGGGGTTACTTTACCTTGCCAAGCAGTTCGACTGAACAGCATTTTAAAAAAGGTTTCAGGTGACTGGTTCTCGACCACCTGGTTATCTCTTATTTGGTCCATGAGAAGCATTCCTCCATCCTCACGCCCATTCAATGGTTGAATAGTTAAGAGTCCATATTACTTTTTCCCTCCGCAATGCCACCTTGGGCCAATAGTTTGGCCTCTCTTAATATTAGATTCCTTGGATATTTAGGTCAACTGTGCCCTCCAATCCCAATTTCTAGCTCTAGTTTATAACTAAAGAAATATGTTACAAAGCATAACATTATTAATAACACAATATAATACATTGATACATAATTATATAATATATAATTATTAATATATAATTATATTCTTATAGTAAATTATCAGTAATTTATATATTATAATGATGCATATATTATTATATATTATTAATATATACTAATATGTTTATTTAAGAAAGTAAAATTTTCTGAATGCCTATTACCTTTACAATTAAAATTAAAAAAAAAAAAACTATAGAGAGAGTTGGACTGTGTGGAAAGCCAGGCATTGGCTTGGAGTAGCAGTAGTACCCAAAAATATGTTTTCAAAAGGGGAACTGAGGTGCTCCATGCAGGGACCTTTTGTGCACAGCAGCCCAGCCAACAAAGAGGGAGGAGTATGTGAGTGATTTGCTCTCACTCAGGGCACCTCATGGAGGTTGCAAAGCAAGGTGGCTTATCAGTGCCAGTCTGGTGCAAATCAGTGCTCAGAGTGGAGATTATGGGCCTCACAGTGCTCTGTGGATTTGAGCAGGACACTGGGCACTGTGATTACACTAGCTCAGACTCAGCCCCCATCCTCACAGAACCATGAGTAAGGAATAAACAGATCCCAGACACCTCTACCTGCAGAAACAGGATATATCTGCAAATCTGGCAGCACAGGCTTAAAATCAGCAGGAGGCCTTCCCCTCACCCCCAAAGAGTAAGACAGTAAGACCTGGAGCTGAGAGAAAACCAGGGAAAGATCCAGAAAGAAGTCAGAAGGTGAACACCAATAGCTAAGACAAATTTCACTTTGTTCTTCAGCAGAACTTGCTTATTTTTCTCTCTCTTTTTTCCCTTTATTTAGTATTTTTGTTTGTTTTTTTATCGTTTTTTTTATCATCTCCTACATATTGCATTTTAGTTTTTTCTTCTTTCACTTCACTAGTATTCCAAATGCCTCATTATTCTTGTTCTTTTACTTTTTGTTCTTTTGATTAAGAGTACAAATTTCTTATCATACTATTGTTATTCTAAATCCCACACAGCACCCTTCCCTGGTCTTAATCCATTTGGTCATCTTCCTGAGCTTTATTACTATTGTGGTTAACTTCATTTCCTCTCATACTATGCCTATTTCTATCCCTTATTCTCACTATTTCTCCTCTATCTAATGTCACAAAAATACTCTTCTTTATTAAGTCAGCTCACATACTTTTTCCACTCTTATAAGAGTCTTACTTCTTTCCCATCTTTTATACAGTGGCTAATTGGATTAAATATCACAGTTATTATTATACTTCTCCAAAGGAATTCCTATTTGTTCACTACTTGTTTATACTTTAACTCCCATAGAATACCCTCCTTCTATTTTATTCCATTTCGCATTGCCCCTGCCCATGATCAGTTAAGTAAGGAATTTTATTTCATTGTTCTCTCTCTCTCTTTTTTTCTTCTTTCTCTCTTAGTTCTTTCTTTACTGCCTCTCTCTCAACCTGGGATTTACTCCTTACTCATATTAGTTTATTTCCCCTATACTCTCAAAATCATTTTTCTTTACTGAAGACATCTCACATTCAATATTCACTTTTTAAAAATATTTTTACTACCATTCCACCTTTATTAAACTTCATTCATCTTTCATTGCTATCCATCCTGATGTGGATTTTCTGCAGTTTTTCTCTGTTGGTCCAGTACCCTTTCCATTTCCTTCAAACCTCACAGTATACCCTTCCCTTTCCTTTGCCCATTGTTTCCATTGCCATTTCATGTTTTATGTTTTAGATTGTGTTCCCTCCCTTTCTGCCCCGTGGTTCTATCCCAAACCTTATCAATTATCCTCCTTCTAACCCTCCAATAACATTTTCCTGAAGAAGGCAGAAACAAAGGGGAAAATAAATAAGTACCTATCAGTAATAACCCTAAATGTAAATGGATTTAAATGCTCCAATCAAAAGTCATAAGGTAGCTGAATGAGTAAGAATACATGACCCGCACGTATGCTGCTTACAGGAGACCCACCTCAGAAAAAAGACCTACAGAAACTGAGAGTAAAGGGTCAGAAAAAAAAAAAATTCCAAGCAAATGGACAGGTAAAAACAAAGCCAGGGTAGCAGTACTTATATTAGAAAAACTAGACTTCAAAAAAAGGCCATAAAAAGAGACACAGAAGGACACTTCATAATACTCAAGGGAAGAATCAATTAAGAAGACTTAAATATTGCAAATATATATGCACCCAACATGGGTGCATCCAAATATATGATAAAAAGCCTGGAGGACTACAATAAAGATATAGACAGCAACACAATTATACTAGGGGATTTTAACACCCCACTGTCAACAATAGATAGATCTTCCAAACAAAATATTAACAATTATATTGTGGCACTGAATGACGCATGAGATCAAATAGACTTAGCTGATATATATAGAAACTTTCATTCCAAACGAGCAAAATACACATTCTTTTCATAAGCACATGGAACATTTTCAGAGACAGACCACATTATAGGACACAAAACAAGACTCAACAAATTCAAGAAAATTGAAATCTTATGGTGTCTTCTTAGATCACAGTGGCTTGAAACTAGAAAACAATCTCAAGGAAAAAACACAAAAGGGTTCAAACTCCTGGATATGTTATTAAACAATGAATGGGTTAACAACGAGATCAAGGAAGAAATCAAAACTTTTCTGGAAACAAGGGAAAATGAACACACAACAGTCCAAAATGTATGAGACACAACAAAGGTAGTCCAGAGAGGGAAGTTCATAGCAATACAGGCCTGCCTAAAAAAGATTGAAACACTTCAAATAAACAACCTAATCCTACATCTACAAGAACTGGAGAAACAACAACAAAGCCCAGAGCAGGTAGAAGGAAGTAAATAACCAAGATCAGAGCACAGTTAAATGACATAGAGACTAAAAGAACAAATCAAAGGATCAATACACCCAGGAGGTTCTTTGAAAAGATAAACAAAATTGACAAACCATTAACTAGACTCATGAAGAAAAAAAAGAGAGAGGACCCAAATGAATAAAATCAGAGATGAAAGAGGAGAAATTACATCTGATGCCACAGAAACACAAAGGACTGTATGATATTACTACAAACAACTATATGCAGAGAAATTTGAAAACCTGTGTGAAACAGACAAATTTCTATAAACATACAGTCTTCCAAAACTGACTGAAAAAGAAGCAGAAAGCCTGAACAAACCAATAACAGGTAGTGAAATTGAAGCAGTAATCAGAAAACTACCAGCACACAAGAGAGGGGACCAGATAATTTCACAGGAGAAATTTACAAAACACTTAAAGATAAGCTAACCCCTCTCCTTCTCAGACTATTAAAAAAAATATTGAAGAGGGAAAACTTCCAAACTGTTTTTATGAGGCCAGCATCATCTTAACTCCAAACCAGGTGAAGACAAAACAAAGAAAAAAAACTACCAGCCAACATCGCTGATGGACATAGACTCTAAAACCCTCAACAAAATACTGGCAAACCACATCCAGCAATACATTAAAGTGACCATAAAACATGATCAAGTGATATTCATCTCAGCGATGCATGGATGATACAACATTCGCAAATCAATAAACCTAATACATCGCATAAACAAAATGAAAGAGAAAAATCACATGATCATATCAATAGATGTGGAAAATCATTTGATTGGGCACAGCACCCATTTATGATAAAAACACACAGCAAAGTGAGAGTAGAGGGAGCATATCTAAACATAATAAAGGTCACATATAAGAAATCTACTGTCAACATCATACTCAATAGGTAAAATCTAATAGCTTTCCTACTAATATCAGGAACAAGAGAGAATGGTCCCTTTCACCAATTCTATTCAAAATAAGATTGGAATATCTAGCTACAGAGATTAGACCAAAAAATAAAGAAGAATGAAATAAAAGCATCCAAATTGGAAAGGAGGAAGTAAATGTGTCATTGTTTGCAGATGACAAAATATAATAGTGTACACAGAAGATGCTATAGACTCCAGCAAAAAGCTACTCTACCTAATAAGTGAATTTGGCAAAACAACAAGATACAGAGTCAATATTCAGAAATTGAAGGCATTTTTGTACACCAATAACAAAATTTAAGAAACTGTTATTGGAAAAAAATACCATTTGCTACAGCAGTAAGAAAAATAAAGTACCTAGGAGTAAACCTAACCAAGGGGGTAAAAGACATGTACTCAGAAAACTAAACAACACTGAAGAAAGAAGTTAAGTAAAACACAGATGCCTGGAAGCATATATCATGTTCATGGATTTGAAGAATTAACATCATCAAAATATACATACAACCGAAAGAAATTTTCTGATTCAATAGAATGTTTATTAAAATACCAATGACATATTTCAAAGATTTAGAACAAACATTTCAAAGAATTACAGGGAACTATAAATAATCCTGAATATCATAAACAATTTTGAAAAAGAAGAACAAAGTAGGAGGTATCATATTACCTGATATCAAACTGTATTACAAGACCACTATAATCAAAAACAGTTTGGTACTGGCATAAGAACAGATACATAGATTAATGGAACAGATTAACAGGCTTCCTATTGAGCCCTGGAATAAACCCATGTCTCTATGACCAATTAATTTTGACAAAGGGGGCATAAGGATAAAATAGAGTAAAAATAACCTCTTCAACAAATGGAGTTGTGTGGTCTGGACAGCTACATACAAAAAAAATGAAATTCATTACCAACTTACACCATAAAGATAAATAAACTCAAGGTGGATAAAAGGCTTTGATAGAAGTTGCAACACCATAAAATGCTTAGAGGAGAACACAGGGAGGAAAATTTCAGAAATTCCACACAGCAACATTTTCACTGTTATGGCTCCTAGAAGAAGGGACATAAAGGAAACAATAAACAAATGGGTCCTCACCAAAATAAAAAGCTTCTGCACGGCTAAATAAAACATCAGCAAAATGAAAAGGGAACCAATCATATGGGAAAATATATTTGACAATGATACCACACACAAGGGTTTGATCTCCAAAATATGTAAAGAACTCACATGACTCCACACCAGGAAGACAAACAATACAATTTAGAAATGAGCAAAAGACCTGAACAGATACTTCTCCAAGGAGGACATACGGAGGACCCAGAGATGTATGAAGGGACGCTCAGCATCACTAGCCATCAGAGAGATGCAAATTAAAACCACTGAGTTATCACTTCACTCTAGTCAGAATGACCTTTATAACCAATTCAACAAACAAGTGCTGGAGAGATTTTGGAGAAAAGGGAACCGTAGTACACTGTTGGTAGGAATGCAGACTGGTGCAACCACTGTGGAAAACAGTTTGGAATTTCCTCAAAAAAAAAAAAAATGGAACTACCTTTGACCCAGCAATTCCATTGTTGGGATTATACCCTAATAATCCCGAAAGACCAATTTGAAAAAACCTACACACCCCAATGTTCATAGCAGCACAATTTATGATAGCCAAGTGTTGGAAGCAGCCTGTGTGTCCAACATTAAATGAGTGATTGAAAAAACTGTGGTACATTTACACAAAGGAATACTAGACATCAGAAAGAAGGAAGGAACTCTTACCCTTCATGACAGCATGGATGGAACTGGAGAACTTTATGCTAAGTGGAATGAGCCAGGCAGTGAAAGACAAATACCATATTATCTTGCCTATAAGTGGAACCTAATCAGCAAAACAAACAAATGAGCTAAATATAACCAGAAACATGGAAATAAAGATCAAACTGACAGTAACCATAGGGGAGGCAGGTAGAGGATAAAGGGGATAAGGGGAAGGGTCCTCAGAGAACATATATAAAAGGCCCATGGACAAAGACAAGAGGGGAGAGGATTGAATGTGGGAGTTAGGCATTGGTATGCCCAGGGGAGAATAATGGGGGGAAAATGAAAACAACTGGAGGTGAAGAACAATTAAAAAATTTAAAACATATGTAATCTGCAAATCCACTAAAAATAATAAGAACCTATAGTTAATATTGACATTAATATTAAACCCAAATTGTAGACCTGTAAACATATTGGATAATTCTTTACATCTTTACCCTTTTCTCTTTAAACTTAATACAAAACTTGGCTTCAAACACTTCTGTTGTTTTCTTTGGATGATGCTTGTGTCTATGTTATCAATTCCTCTTGTCTTGTACAGTGGAAAACCTGTAATAGAAAGAGTAAAGATTTTGGAGTAAATCAGATCTAGGCTCAAATTTCAGGTATCTTGTTGATTAGCTCTTGATTGTCACCAATTTATCCAACCTCTCTGAATTACATGTGTAAAATGGCAACAAGACTGTAGAGTTGCCATGAGCATTAAATGAGACACTATATATAAAGCCTGTAGAGTATAGAAGATGCTCAACAAATGTTAGCAATATTTTTCTCTCTCCCACCTATCCACCTGTGCATTTTGCAACTAGCTCAACATTCATGATTATCATGCTCATCAGGGATATTTTTACAAATCGCTTGCTCTATGAACTAAGGAAGTCGGTTGCCTATTACGGAATTAAAATTTATAGGATGGAATTTTTATTTTATACATAATATAGTACAGAACATTCTGGCAGAACACAAGTTCAACTGAGAGTTCATTCATGAAAGCAAAGCCATGTTCTCTCCAATATATCTTCATATCATCCTACTTTTACTAATTTATTTTATGGTGACAAATAGCTTCCAAATTTCAGCAGCTTCCAACAATAAAAGTTTATTTTTCACTCACATCTCGAAACCTCTACAGGTTAAATGAATTTCTACTCTATAACCTCTTTATTCTGAGAATAAACTGAAGGAGCAGGCCCCTTCTGGGACATGGCAGTCTCAGGGCAGAGGGAAAAGTGAAAGAGAAAAGACACATGTTACATGATGTCTCCAAAAGCTTTCACTCAGAAGTGGCACATGACATTTTAGCTCCTATTTCATTGGACAAATCAAGCTGCATATGTGAGTCTGATGTCAATGAGATCAGAAGTATAATTCTCCTGTAGGGATGACCTAATAGTGAGGTTTGGGGCAAGATTGGGGGAAGCAAATATTATAACAATATAGTTTAACATATATGTCTTTCAAGTACAAGCCTTTCATTTGAGAAAACTGAAGAATATCTGAAGTTGAGGTAAGACAGCTATAACTTGAATGAAATGGTGTAACTGTTGAGCAATTTAACAATTTCTGGATTCTCTTCAGTCTATCACTGTAATGTGTTATCAAAATCTCTTATTGTGCCTTAGTTTCTTAGACTATTTTCTGCTCTGCATAGATGTCTCCCTTCAGCTCTAATGGAATTTTGTATCCTTCTTTTCTTTAAGTGGTCTAGAAAAGAATGACATATTTGTGAACAGTGTTTCTGTGTCTTTTATAGATTTACAGTAGAAAATTTGTCTACTGTGCTTCTTGGTGCTTCTTACACAGGGACCCACACGATATCATCAGATTTTTTTTTCTGCAGAAACAAAGCTTGTTTCTGTGAACTAATGTGTGTGCTTTCTTCAGGTAATGTTGAAAGAAAAGATCCACAGTGAAAGTCCTTTCTGGGCTTTCATTACCAGGAATCTTGGTATCCAATTTAGCACCAAACTGTAGTCATTGATTTGACTGAGGTGCTTGGTAGAATTTTCTTTCTGCTGACTTTAAACAGTTCCTGTTCCATTTAATCCCATGATTGTCCACCTTTGATTTTTTTAAACTTTTGACCTGTCTCAAATGTTTTAGGAAATAGTCCAAATACCGAATCCTGAAAGAATAAAACTATGAACCACAGTTATAAACTAAGAAGAAAATGTTCCAGTTCTTACTACCATATCTACAGAGAAATGGACAATATTATAATCAACCTTTGTTTGTTTGTCTCATGCCATTTTAATTAGGGGACTTCTGTTTTTATTCAATTGATTTTAAGTATTTTTATATGCTTCTTCACTCATTAGTTCATGTAGTTTTGAAAGGTTACTCAGTGTCATCTCGATCAGCCAATCAAACATCTTCATAACATAATTTGTTGACAAGTCCTGAATTTTCTACAAGAGCTTCATTAATTTGAATTACTCCTAATAAAGGAGAATAGAGTTCACTAGCAGCGTTAACACTTTCCAAAGCCCCAAACTCATCTTGTTTCTTCAATTTTGTCCCAATTTCAGGAAGACTGCTGTAAACCTCTCAAGGGTTCCTGTGTAAAATCACCATTTCCCACTGCTTCAGTATCATTTTCTGTTATTATTTATTCATGTTTCTCTGTGAATTTACTCACCAAAAGCATATTGGGGCTAGTTCACAGCATCTTGATGGCACCAGCCCCAAGGCCTCTGGTGAGCAGAGCATCAAATGCCTCAGTGCACAGGGCAGAGGCTGTGGCCACATGCTCTGCACCTCTCTGAACCACATGTTCACAGGAATTGGGAGATGTCTGTGACCAACCTTAAATTCACTGCAAAAACTCCTCTTCAGCCACAAAGTGCAAAAATATCAAAATAATATTTATATATCATGGAGGGTTGTATGTAAATGCTTTGCTTTGTTGAATTCCCCAGTTAGAATGTAAACCTAAAGACAGGATTCACATCATATTTGAGTTCCCAGAATCTGCCATGTAGATCCAAAGAGAAATAAGACTTTCCTGCATGTAGGGCACCTTACTATGTGGTGGAACACAGGAGGTTAAGTAACTTTCCGTAGGTTACACAAAAAGGAAGTGGAAGGAATGGAATTAGAATCAAATGCTGTATGATTTCAGAGTCTGTGTCCTTTGCATCATACCTGGATTTCCTAAAGTGAAGTAATGTGTAAAATCAGTGAGGCATGAGACATTTTAGCATAGTAATGTAGGAACCTTTTAAATGTTAGAGGTATGAATTTATTTTCATGCTTGTCAAAATATAATTAGCATAGAACACGTCTGGTTTTATGTATATTATGAACTAAGATGAAGCACAACTTATTGAAATAAATATGTAAGTCAATTAAAGGAACAATGTTAAGCAAACAATAATATGAATGTTATAAGGGATATGGTACATAGCCTTTAGGTGTCTTAAGAATGACTGTTGTCTGAGAACAGTATGTTATGCCCTGCTGCTTAACTGCTACCTCATTTCAGTTCACACATTTATCATATAACATATTTATATGAAGACACAACATATTTAATATAAGATATGTTTAGCCTTTCATACATGCCAGACGCTTAGCTGGGCACTGAGAGTACAAAAATTAATAGGATTTTTACCTCCTCTCATTAAGCTTTCAGTAAGCACCAGAAAGATACCACATCTATGAGGGATGGGTTTTATTTTTTTAAGCTTCAAGCTACAAACATTTCTGTCAATTGATTCTAACCATGTATTTTAAAATTCTTTACATTGTAAGTTTCATTTATGCATCACTGTGTGGCAATTTCTATGTTCACTTTAGAACAGCGATTTTGATGTAAGTTAATTCAGCTGTGCAGTTCATGCAAAGGTCAATTATCAACTCTGATTAAATGGAGTGTTGTCTTTTTGCATTTGTGATATCAGCATGAAAAACCAAGATTCCAAAGACCCAGATATCATGCGAATCTGTGCCTTATAAATAGAAAAAATAATAAGGTACTTCATCTTTACATTAGCAAAACTTTATGTTAGGTTTTTGGTGACTAAAATTACAGGCATTTTGAATGTCTGGAAAGGGAAAGAATCTTATTATGGTAAAATAGTACAGACTTTGCCTCTCTGAAATAGTTATGATTTTTTTCCTCGCTTAAAATAACATGATTTTTCTGAGCTTATAATACATGCTGGAAATTAAGAGGAGCACTGCATTTTGCAGTTCATTAAATGTTGATTACATAAATATTTCTGGGTGAAATGTTATTTGAATTTTCTTCCAAAAGCAAAACTGACAGTTTTTCTCCATCTTTTTTGCTATTTTCTCAATTTTGTGTTTATAAAGCACATACTTATTCTTAGTTATGTTAATGAACATTTATTTTAATATCTAATAACAGTCTTAGGTCTGAAAAATGTTTTGCAAAAGAAGCAATAGAGAAAACTATGTACTGTGTAGCTGGAATTAGCACTTTGACTATTTTAGTTGATTTTTCCGTACCTAGTTTTCATCATTACCACATTATTTATCTATCATTTCTTAATCTAAAGATATGTTAACATGATTTTTTTAACTGGGGAACACTTTAATGAAGGCTATAACTTCACTAATAATATCTCCAGATAGAAAGTGGTTGAAGAACGATGGGACCCATGATGGCTGAATCTTGGGTTAAACACCAATTACTCCCACAGCTTCCCCAGAAGATTAGATATTTAGGAGTGGAGGGGGTAAGAGGAGAGGGATTAGTATTTCAAACAAATTAATGTATTTCGAGTAACCTAGATATGAGCAGTTTGGGTCCAATTAAAAGACAGAAACCACACTAATTGTTGAACTGAATAAATTGATAACTGCCACATTGGGTTTGACTTTTACCCCATTGTGGTGCTTGGTCTCTTTGCCTCTCCCCTCATTACCTTATCCTAGTGTATTTTGAATACAGCAGCCAAGATGAATCTGTTAACAGGGAAATTAACATGGAAATTAGGTCTTGTCATTCCTCTTCTCAAAATCTTGAAGTGGCTCCCATTTGGCCAGAGAAAAAGCTTTCAATCTAAAGTCCTTAAACCTAGTAACAATGAGTGTACCCCTCTACTTCCCTCACCTAACTTTCTACTATGCTTCCCCTTTTTCATTGTCCACTTCAGGCACAATGGTCCTCTTGCTGCTCCACAGATGTGCCAGATCACTTGCTTTAAACCTTGGCACTTGGTGTTCCCTCTCACTAGAGTGTTCTTCTTTGCCATAGCACATGGTTTCCTCCTTCACTTTCTTTACTCAAATGCCACCTTCTTAGTGAGACCTTTCTTGGGGAGCTATCTCATATTGCAACTTGCTGTTAACAATTCATATATCTCTTGTATGTTTGCTTTATTCCCTATTATACACCTGGACTTCTATATACCCATAATCAGCTATGCCAGGGTTATACTGGTACCTATTTTGCAGGAATATTGTAAATATTATATGTAATTAAATGATATAATAAGAAAGACTATTTCTTTATCTACCTATCAATTATCTACCTAACATCTGTCTATCTAGGCCCTGATACATGATGCATAGAGCATTCAAGAAATACTAGTAACATATAGCCAGCAAACCCTAAGAAGAATGACCTATGAAAAACTGTGTGTGATCTTTAGCAACCCCTTTTTGCTTAGGTCAAGGGCAAACCTAGTTCTACACTGAAAGCTGGCCAAGTGGCCAACTAGTCCTACACTCAAGTATAGTCTGTCATGATCTTAACCTTCAGATGTCAAGAAGAGGCCAGTAGAGACAGACATAAGAAAAAATATACCAAGAGAAATAAAGGCTATAGTTTTTTGGTTAGCCATTGACAAAGAGGACACTCCAATCGGAGTTGTCCAGGATATAATGGTATTATGTTCTAACCACAGAGCTTGGCAGAATAGTATATATAAATTCTGACAATCCATATAATGAGTAGCTATTTGAGATGTTGTCCTAAGTTCAGGCGTACACACCATGCCTCCTCAGGTACCTATTCCACCATGATTAGCTTTTTTTTTTGCCATTTTCATCTATCCACACAAGACATTTTAGGCAATTGAGATCCATTCTTCCTTCTCTGTTTCTTTTCATGTTCATTTCCACCAGTTCTTCAGCACCATTAAGAAAATAGAAATAGAGATCTGACCAAGATGGAGGCATAGGCATAGAGGCACTTTGCTTCCTTGAACAAACAAAAGAAGTATAACAACCTATTTAAAAAACAAAACAGAACCAGAACTGCCAGAAAATCAAACTGCATGGAAGTCCAACAACCAAGGAGAAAAGGAAACATTCATCCAGACTGAGAGCACCACAACACAGGGAAGAGGGTTGTCCGCCCTAGCAAATATGTAAGGCTCCACCCCTTACAGTAACAGGTGTGCTGAGACAAAGACATATGGCCCAAATAAAAGAACAGACCAAAACTCCTGAAAAAGACCTAAGCGATGAGGAGATAGACAACATATCTGATACTGACTTCAAAACATTGGTAAACTGGATGCTCACAGAATTGATTGAGCTTGGTCGCAAAATGAAGGAAGAAATTAAGGCAATAGAAATGGAAATGAAGCAAAATATACAGGGAACCAACAGTGAAGGGAAGGAAACAGTGATTCAAATCAATGATTTGGAACAAAAGGGAGAAATAAACATCCAACCTGAACAGAAAGAAGACCCAAAAATTCAAAAAAAAAATGAGGAGAGGATCAGGAACCTCTGGGACAACTTGAAATGCTCCAACATCTGTATCATAAGGGTGCCAGAAGGAGAAGAGGAAGAGCAAGAAATTGAAAACTGATTTGAACAAATAATGAAGGAAAACTTCCCCAATCTGGCAAAGGAAATAGACTTCCAGGAAGTCCAGGAAACTCAGAGAGTCCCAAAGAAGTTGGGCCCAAGGAAGCACACACCAAGGCACAACATAATTATGTTATCCAAGATTAAAGACAAACAGGGAATCTTAAAATCAGCAAGAGGAAAGGAGAGAGTTACCTATAAAGGAGTTCCCATTGGACTATCAGCTGTTGCTTATTTCTCAAAAGAAACCTTACAGGCAAGAAGAGGCTAGAAAGAACTATTCAAAGTCATGAAAGGCAAGGGCCTATGTCCAAGAATACTCTATCCAGCACAGTTATCATTTAGAGTGGAAGGGCATATACAGTGCTTCCCTGATAAGGTAAAATTAAAGGAGTTCATTATCACTGAGCTCTTATTATATGAAATGTTAAAGGGACTTATCTAAGAAATAGAAGAAGATCAAAAACTGTGAACAGTAAAATGACCACAAACACAACTATCGACACCTGAACCTAAAAAACATAAACAAAAACTAAGTGAACAATGAGAATAGGAACATAATCACAGAAATGGAGATCACATGAAGGGTTATCAGTGGTGAGGGGGAGGGAGAGAATGGAGGGGGAAGGTATAGGGCATAAGAAGCATAAATAGTAGGTACCAAATAGGCATGGGGAGGTTAAAGACAAAATAGGAAATGGAGAAGCCGAAGAACTTATATGTACAACCCACAGACATGAACTGAGTGGGGAGGGGATGCTAGAGGGTGGGGGTGCAGGGAGGGTGAGGATGAAGGGGAGAAAAATTTGGATAACTGTAATAAGATAATCAGTGAAATATAATTTTTAAAAAAGAAAATAGAAATAGGTAGAGCCTTCTTCAAATATTCTGTTCTCTGCACCTTCAAACCTATCAAGGTCCTCATCTATGCTTTTGTGTTGTCTTAGGAAAATTGGTATTCTTACTCCTATCTAAGGTGAAACTCTCCACAAAATAATTTTAACATTCTTTTCAGTTGTCTCCACTACTTTATTTATTTTATTTTTATGTTGTTCAATTACAGTTCTGCCATGTTTTTCACATTGCTCACCCCTGCCCTACCACCCCTACTGCCACAGTCAATTCCCACCCCATTGTCTGTGCTCATGGGACCTTGAATTGCCCCTCCCACTTTTTTCTGTCATTCTAACCCTCCATCTTACCCTCTGGTCACTGTCAGTTTGTTCTTCATTTCCATATCTCTGGTTCCATTTTGCTCATTTTTTTGTTCTATTGTTTAGGTTCCACTTACAACTGAGATCATATGGCATTTGTCTTTCAACTCCTGGCTTAATTCACTTAGCATAATACACTCCAGTTCCATCCATGCTGTCGTGAAGGGTAGGAGCTCCTTCTTTCTTTCTGCTGTGTAGTATTCCATAGTGTAAATGTACCAGTATTTTGATCCACTCATTTCTGATGGACACTAAGGCTGTTACCAGCAGTTGGCTATTATAAATAGTGCTGTTATGAAAATAGAGGAACATAGGTTCTTTTGAATTGCTGATCCAAGAATCTTAGGACATACTACTAGTAGTGGAATCGCAGGATCAACAAGCAGTTCGATTTTTACTTTTTTGAGGAAATTACATATTTTTGTCCAAAGTGGCAGCAACAGTCTGCATTCCCTGCACTAGGGCTCTTTTTTCTCCACAACTTTGCCAGTACTTGTTTGTTGATTAGTTAATGATGGCTATTCTGGCTGGTGTGAAGTGATATGTCATTGTGGTTTTAATATGCGTCTCTCTGATGGCTAGTGATGTTGAGCATTTATTCAGGTGTCTATAGGCCCTCCGAATGTCCCCTTTTGGGAAGTGTCTATTCCGTTCCTTTGCCCATTTCTTAATTGATTCTTTTTCTTCCTGGAGTGGAGTTGTGCTAGTTCTTTATATATTTTGGACATCAAACCCTTTTCTGAGGTAACATTGGCAAATATGTCTTCCCTTACAATTGGTTCCCATTTCATTTTGTTGATGTTTTCTTTAGCCATGCAGAAGATTTTTAATTTGATGTGGTCCCATTTGTTTATTCTTTCCCTTATATCTCTTACCCAAGGTGACATATTGTTGAAAATGTTGCTGTGTGAAATAGTCCTCCTAGGTTCTCTTCTAGAACTTGTATGCTGTCACAACTTGTATTTAAATATTTTATCCATCTTGAGCTCATTTTGGTCTATGGTGTAATTTGGTGGTCTAGTTTCTTTTTTTTAATGTAAATACTTGTCCAGATCTCCTAACACCATTTATTGGAGAGGCTATTTTTACTCCATGTTGTGCCCCTGCCCCCTTGGTCAAATATTAATTGGCCATAGAGATATGGGCTTATTTTAGGGTTCTCTATTCTGTTCTATTGGTCTTTATGTCTGTTCTTATACCAGTACTAGACTGTTTTGATTGCAGTGACATTTTAATATAGTTTGATACCTGTTATTATGATCCCTACTACATTGTTCTCCTTTCTCAAAACTGCTGTGGCTAGTTGGGGTCATTTGTGGTTCCATATACATTTTTGAAACATTTGTAGTATATCTGTGAAATGTCATTGGTATTTTGATAGGGATTGCAATTAATCTATAGATTATTTGGGGTAGTATTCACATTTTGATGCTGTTAATTCTCCAAATTTTTGAACACAGCATATGCTTCCATTTATTTGTGTCTTCCTTAATTTCTTTCTTCGGTGTTGTGTAGTTTTCTGAGTATGGGTCTTTTATTTCATTGATTAGGTTTATTCCTAGGTATTTTATTCTTGTTGCTGTAGCAAATGGGATGTTTTTCCTGATTTCTGATTCTGATATTTCATTGTTGGTGTACAAAACTGCCTTCAATGTCTAAATATTGTCTTTGTATCCCGCTTATTTGCCAAATTCACTCATTAGGTTTAGTTTTTGGTGGAGTTTAAAGGTTTTCTATGTACACTATCATATCATCTGCAAACAATGATGGTTTTACTTCCTCTTTTCTGATTTGGATACCTTTTATTTCTTTTTCTTTTTTGATCACTGCGGCTAGGACTTCCAATACTATGTTGAATAGAGGTGGTGAAAGTGGACATCATTTTCTTGTTCCCAATCTTAGTGGGAAAGCTTTTAGTTTTTGCCCATTGAGTATGATGTTGGCTGTAGTTTTTTCATACATGGTCTTTATTATGTTGAGGTTTGCTCCCTTTAATTCAACTTTGCTGAGTGTTTTTATCATAAATAGGTTCTGTACTTTATCAAAAAGTTTTTTCCACATCTATTGATATGATCATGTGATTTTTGCCTTTCATTTTGTTTTCGATGTATTACATTAATTGATATGCATATATTTTACTGTCTTTGAATCACTGGGATGAATTCCAATTGACCATGGTGTATGATCTTTTTAATACATTTCTGGAAATGATTTGCCAGTATTTTGTTGAGGATTTTAGCATCTGTGTTCATCAGCAATATTTGTCTGTAGTTTTGGGTTTTTTTTGTTTGTTTGTTTGTTTGTTTGTTTGTTTTCCTTTGTTGTGTCTTTCTCTGGTTTTGGGATTAGGATGATGCTGGTCTCATAAAAACAGTTTGCAAGTTTTCCCTCTTCTTAGATTTTTTGGAATAATTTGAGAAGGGTCGGGATTAGCTTCTCAAATGTTTCGTAAAATCTCCTGTGAAACCATCTGGTCCAGGGCTTTCGTGTGCTGAAAGTTTTCTGATTACTGCTTCAATTCCACTAGCTGTTATCAGTCTGTTCAGGCTTTATGTTTCGTTTTGGTTGATTTTTGGAAGATTATATGTTTTTGGACATTTGTCCATTTCACCCAGGTTTTCAAATTCATTGGCATATAGTTGTTCATCATAATTCCTTACAATCATTTTTATTTCTTTGGTGTCAGTTGTAATCTCTCCTCTTTCATTTCTGTTTTTTTTTTTTTTATTTGAGTCCTCTCTCTTTTTTTCTTGATGAGTCTCATTAAAGACGTGTTGATTTTATTTATATTTTCAAAGAATCAGCTCCTGGGTTTATTGATCCTTTGAATTGTTCTTTTAATCTCTACACCATTTAATTGTGCTCTGATCTTGATTATTTCCTTCTTTCTATTCACCTTGGGCTTTGATTGTTTTTGTTTTTCCAGTCCTTGTAGATGTAGGGTTAGGTTATTTATTGACATGTTTCTATCTTTTTCATGTAGGTCTGTGTTGCTATTAACTCTGCTCTCAGGACTCCTTTGCTGTGTCCTATAGGTTCTCAGATGTTGTGTGTTCATTTTCATTTGTTTCCAGAAAGTTTTTGATTTATTCCTTGACCTCAAATTTTAGTCATTAATTGATTATTAATGTTACTCATTCTCCACTGATTTGACTGCTTTGGAATTTCTTCCTCTATGTTGATTTATAGTTTCAAGCCATTGTCATTAGCGAAATTCCTTGATATGATTTCAGTGTTGTTGACCGTCGAGGCTTGTTTTGCGTCTTATCATGTGGTCTATTTTGAATATATTCCATGTGCATTTGAAATGAATTTATATTTTTCTTCCTTAAGGTCAAAGGTTCTGTACATATCAGTTAAGTCTATTTGATCTAGAATGTTGCTATGTGTCACAGTAGGCTTGTTGATTTTTTTTTTGACAATCTGTCCACTGTTAACTGTGGGTGTTAAAACCTCCTATTATAAGAATGCTGCTGTCTGTATCTTTCTTGAAGTCCTCCA
>PVJD01008422.1:0-72729 GCA_004026545.1 Mormoops blainvillei
CTCCGGATGGCAGCCAGGCTGCACAGCGGTTCTGTGAAGTGCGCACACCTCCAGGGGGAGGAGACACATACAGCTTACTAGGGAGTAGCTCGGGTTTTCGGGGGTAAAAGGCTTAAGCGTCTGAGCCGCCTGGGGAGAAAACAGATCTAATTATAGCTCTTGGTAAAGAGAATTCACTGTTTCAAGAAGAGCACGTATGTAGGTTAAGCACCCAGCCAGGCCTGTAGAGAGCTCTATGCCGTCACACGCTGTTAGAGAAACGACCTCCCTGCATGGGCCTTATGTAGACTGCTCACGGTATTTCTGGGCAGGCTTCGAGAAAGCACATGGTTTACAAATTCTCAATACATTTCCGGTGTGACCCGAGGGGTTCTTTGCATGATCTCTAACTATATCTGCAAAGGAGCAGGGATGATTTCTTTTTTCTTTTTTGGAAAATGTGAAATAAGGTGAATAAGTCCCAAAGTTGTTATTATAAATCCGTAGCTTTCCTAAGTGCTTGTATCTTACTACTCTAAAAATAATGTTAATTCAGTGAAACTGATCATCAGTTTAAGGCTTTGGAGAATGTATTTGGTGACAGAAACCAACATTTGGTTTTGGATGTACTTAATAAAGAAATCCCTGTATTTCCCTTTTATCATTCAATCAAGAGCTGCTTTCGGTAAATTCTGTCAAGCAAAGATGAAGATAATCCCAGTATCGGGATTTTATCGAGGAACCTGAAGTAGAGCTAATACAAGATGACGTTAACACATCAATGATTAGTTTAGCCGGTTAAAGTACAGAATTTATGAGGTTTGTGCACTGGGCTGCACCCCATGTACCCAGTGGGCTTTGTTCTTTCTAGGAAACAAAATACCTCCTGGGCCAGCAATTTTCAACCTTTTCCATCTCATGGCACACATAAAACTAATTACTAAAATTCTGCTGCACACCTAAAAATATATTATATTTTTTGCTGATATGACAAAAAATAGGTATAATTTTGATTCATTCACGTGGGACGGCTATTGTGTTGGGTGCTGTCATTTTCTTATTTGACACTCTGGGGGATAACAGGTCAGTGCCCCTGACTAAACAGTCAGGCACCGCACGTTAAAAAAATTCTTGCGGCACACAGGTTGAAAATCGCTGCTCGAGATGCATGATGGTGACAGCAAAGAAGACATGGTTTAGAACAGATACGAAGCTTAAACTGCCTGCATCCTCACTGTGTTAACCCTGTTTCACTGTTGAAAGAACAGGCTTACGACATCTATGACCTCGGGCAAGTTTCTCATCTTAGCTGAGTCTCAATTTGCATTTGCAAAATACACAATAGTCAGCAGTTTCCACATCTAAAGGGCTCTGTGAGGACTAAGCAATAAAATGTCTTTACAACACACAGCTCGGGACTTGGCAAATAATGCCCCAGGAAATGCAGGGCGATGGCTGGGATCCTGACCAATGGGGACCACGAGGAAGCAGGGAACCGATTCAGAGCTTGAGAGCAGGCATCCCACTGATTCTGAGACTCGCTCCCCCCGCCCACCACCGTCTGCGCTCCCCTAGACAGAGCTGTGAGTCGTCTCTGCCCAACACCTCGGCACACTGTTCGGCACAAAGAAGAACACGATCGACTACTTCTGAATTACTGAGACAGGAGCCATGGTCACCATCAGCCCTGTCCTGCTGGGTGCTGCTCTGAATGGCGGGGCCCTTCCTAGGCTCTTGGGTGGGAAGTCCTAACCCTGGGAGGCCCTTGAGATACCTTCTCGCTCACAAACTGCACTGCTCACTTATCAGCCCCCTCCCAGCCCACCTCCCTGGGATGGACAACTTCCTGTGGCCCCCGCCTTCAGTGCCCTTCCCCCGTGCCCACCCTCCCCTCCACCACCAGCCACAGCCCCCCGTCTGTCCTCAACACGTCCTTCTTAGGACCCTGCAGTTTCTGCTCATAAATCTCAGTGGTGTCCATTTCTTGCTCGACTAGACCCAAACTCATCATGATGCGACCAAAAGCTACCCTCAATTTGGTGCCAGCCTCCATTTCCAAGACCTACTTCCGACCTGGACCTTAATGCACTTTAAATGTGGTGTTTTCAAAGCTTGCTTTGCTCACGCACGTCTTGGTGTCCAGCGTGTGCTCCTTGCAAGAGCGACCCCCTTGAAATTCCTCCTGTGCTTCTGTTGTAAGAGAAGTTAGGCTTTCTCCGTGGCCTTCCTCCGCGCGCCCTCCCGAGGGCCTCCAGTTCTTATGATCTCTCTTATTTGCCTCTGAACACATCGCTGCAGACATCCAGCGCTCCACACTGTTTCCATCATTTTTAAATTGTCATTTATGAGTACTTATATGGCATGAATATTGGTTAAATGTGGCTCACTATTTATAACCGTATTCATTTAATGGTGACACGTTTTTCTGTCCCAAAGTCTAATTATGTGTTTATTACACCAAACTTTAAAATGGTGGGTCTGAAGCAACTCCAAAATCTGTGGTGGAAATAGATGTTATCTCTGAGAATCACACCTCACACCCTGTGCTATAACCATATTTTGTAAATGACATATTTGGTGCTATTAAAACAAACAAACAAAAAACTTTGCATTGATTTTTTTTCTTACATTTGGTCGCTTTCATGACCAGTGGGAAAATTTCCCAGTAAAAAACACAGCTGAGAAGAAAGAAAGAGAAGTGGTAATATAAAGCCTCACGTTTAACAGCCACAGCAGGAAAATTCAAAATTGAATTCCAACCCTAACTATTAAACACCCTGATCAAACCTCCCTCCGACTTCACGGAGCCAGTCAATTTTCCTATATTCTTCCCCCGGCAGTGGGGTCTGCAAGAAAGCAAGCTGAGTAGTTGGCCGAAGAAAATGAATATGCCCTGTATCTCTGGTCCCACGGAGCTGGAGCTCCCTGCGTGGCCCGAGTTGCCTGCACCCTGTCGTACTGATCTCGCATGGGGGTGGCCAGGAACCCACAACACAGGACATCCATGTGCTACCTGGAGACCCCCGCCCCCCACTGAGCATCTGGGGTCACTGAGGCTGCCCAGGTAACTATTGTTTTGCTCTTCCTTGCCTGTAGCTAGCCAGGTGACTGCTTGCGCCTCAGTACATAGTTGTGGAACAGAATGAACGAACAAACGAACAAACGAATGAATGAATGAATGAATGAATGAAAGGAAAGGACAGAGTGGGGGCAGGAACAGGTTCCCTGAAGAAAGTGAGCAACGAAGGAATGGTCCAGTGAAGGAGTGTGGAAGGGTGAGGGGCGTGTCGCCAGCTTAGACTGCGGGAATTGAACGCATGAGCTTCAGGGGCTGGAAACCACAGTGTTATGATCCAGATGGGACAGACGCTCAGCACGGGGAAGAGATGAAAGCGGAGATGAAGGAGGGCAGGTGTGATGAGCCCAGGTGATGGGTGAAGAACAATTCCAAACGAAGAGAAACACGGTGGTCAGGTCTGCTCACACTTATAAGACACCAAGTTCTCATGTAGAAAAGGAGGGGCTTTGGAAGCATTACAGTCATGAGTTCTTCTATGTCCCTCTCTTCGAAGGTGGTGTCTCCGTCCTCTGTCCTCGAATCTGGGCCGCCCCTGAGACCACCTTGTTCACCGGCAATCGGTGAAAGTGGTGGTCGCCAGTTTCCGACCCAAGCCCTGAGTCTGGCAGCTCCCATTTCCTGCCTTTGGAAGGCGCTCGTGGCCTGGGAGCCTGAGTTCCAGTGCCACCCATCCTGGCCAGGTCACACGTGTGACCCCACTCACCGCCACAGCCAGGTCCGTCCTCCCAGCTGCCCACATCAAGGCGCCCCGCATGGGCCCCTCTGCCAGCTGAGACCCACCAAGCTGCCTCAGTCCATTGACATAGAGTAGAAAACTTGTCCCTGACAAACTGGTGGTGAGCATAATTGTAAGACAATAAAAAATGCCTCTGTTTAAAAGTGCCACGTTTGGGAAAGGTTTGATGCACAGTAAGAGACAGGAAAAACGGGGCGTGTAAGATACGTTGAGGGGTAACGTACCCTTATTTTCCCAGTGCCAAGCTTTCTGTAAGCTTTTACAGGACGGTGCTGTCACTGTTTTTGTGGCCTGTGTACTGTAATATCACTTGCCTTTCTGATTCTGGGTTCACTTGCTCTTTCCATAGTTCAATTCCTGATGTTGAAATTAAATTTGGAAGAGCAGCAAGACCGTTCCACTGGATCTGTTTTCTGGGCATGTTCTAATCCGATGTAATGATGTTCGGAGAGCTCAATCAAAATCTTGTACTGTCCTTCGCGGGGAGCCATCAGTGGGCAACAGTCGTCGCTGCGCAGGAATGCCTAGCAGAGGGGGCAGGTTCCCGGGCATGACCGTCGGAGGGGAGAAGGAAACATCCCAGCAACTCAGCCAGGAACAGATGATACTGTTTTCAGAGGGGCCCCCGTGTTCATACCCCTCCCCGCTCCCCGCCACAATGTTTGACATTGTCGGTGTCCTGCACCCCTGGCCCAGAAAGCAGGCTGACGGCTGATAGCAGAGCCAGCAGGATTCGATGGCCGTGTTCTCCACTCTTCGGGCCGAAGTGAACACAGGCTGCGTCCACTCCTGTCTGCGGCCGCCTGGAGCCGGGGCCCCGAGCTGCTGGTCTGCGACTGAGAGGTGAGGCACGCGGTTGCACTACACGTGCCCAGGGCAGCCGCTTTTGCTCCCCGTCCTCCCCGCTCCTCTCCTCCTTGTCCAGTTCAGCTGTCACCTGAGTTACGGACACTTTAAAGCTCCCTTTTCAAACTCAACAGACCTCATCCAAGGTCTTGCCATTGAAGTATTATCTCTATCTTAGGCTCATTTTCCTCCAATGAAAAGAGAAACACGTTCTATTGCCAATGGAGAATAAAGCGTTATAATTTAAAATAATAAAAAAACAGATTCCAATAATATTTGTGTTGGCTCTTAAACAATAATTTTGCTTCCCTATCCCATTTGGTTGGGAAGTACACAATGCCCCTCTGTCGTAACTGATGCTGTCTGTGGCGTATGAAATATCCTTTTTACAGCAAGTTTCTCATCTACAACCTCTTCTAGAAAATCAAAAACAAATCTCTGATTATTGTGTTTTGAAAGAATGAATATGACCAACTCTCAGCAAAGCACATTTTTACAGTATAGCAACGCCCCTATCATTGGTACTTGTGATTGACACTTTGGGCTTATATTTCTCTTCCAGTTAAAATAAGTCTGTAAAGCTTAAATATCACAAAGAAACCCAGTAAGCAATGAGACCAGCTGGGCGCGGTGAACCCTCGGGCCAGCAAGAGTGCTCCGGCTGAAAACACCTCGCGGCCTGGCTGATGGGAGTCGGGCCCTCGGGGCGGGGGGCGTGGCGGTGCCACGAGGAATTATGTGCGCTCGCTACCTCCGAGGGCGGTTCTTCCTTCACAATGTCCCTTCAGCTGCATCGTTTGAGTGTACACTTCACACCAGTTCTCCAAAAATGCAGCTGATCATCTTGGCCTTGCAGACGAAGAAATGCAGGCACATGCCATGGGCGCTCGCCACGCTGTTTGTGTCACAAAGTGCCGCGGCCTGAGACGGTCGTGCATGGATCACCAGACGGGGGGTTCAAGGCCAAAGCTGTGGGCGTCTGCCAGCGCTGGAACGTCATTTTGGTGTCAGGCACAGCCATCTGGACAGACAGAACCTGCAGAGTAAAATTCTATGGCGAGTTTCACAAAATCTTCTTGTTTTAGAGTACTAGTTAAACGGTTTATTAGATAGGAACACAGAGCTCTCCCCTTGGAGCAGCTTTCATTTTAAGGGAACTGGGGCTGCAGTTGAGTTACTATTGCACGTTTATGTCTGTGGCTCCTTGTTACTTGCATGGGAAGGAAGGTCTAGCACTGTGACTAGGGAAAATGTCTCAGGCAGTCCAGGTAATGGATCTACGGCAAACTGTAGGTCAAAGTCAAGGGGAAAGAGACAGGTAGCTCTGTGGCTGTCTGCCCGCAGAGCCTCTAACTTGAGATTGGCAGCTGGCCTCACAGTGGCACGTGCCGCCTGCAAGGCCAGGCCAGCATCACTGTCCGCAACCCCGCAGCTGCATCAGCTGGGCCGTGGTTGACGGATGTGGATGGGAGGCCCCCGAGAGTCAGCCACAGGCTTCACACCGAAGACCAAGGAACTTCAGAAAGACACTAACAAACATACATTTCCCACTGTCCCAAAGGGGGGCCAGATGAATACATCTTCTAGTGCATTATTTGGTTCGAATTATACAATGATATTACATCAACCCATTTTTATACACATTGCTATAACATTTCTCCCGATAGATCACAATATTTTCCCCCTGCAACTGTAACAAATCACTCTGCAGGAGTCTTATGGAAAACAGAAAATAATGTAGCTTTGTGTTTTCATAAAATATTCACAAAATGTTCTGACCCTGTGATAAAGGAAACCCAGCCATCAGTGACCAGTATCTGTCACTGGGACGTGGGGTTAAGGGAATGTTTATTTCCTTACTCATATTTTTCCGCACGCTGATCCTGGCTTCTAGCATCTGCCTCAGAGGACCTGTGTCGGGGGTGGGGGATGGGGAGGCAGGGCGTGGGGTGAGCAGACTGGCCGGGTGTGGGCAGGTCCTCTGGCAGGGACACGGGCTGGGGCCCTGCCGGGGTCAGGATGAGGACAGTCTACTCTGGGCTCCATCTTGAGTTTTCTTGGTCAAATGATAAATAATATTTTCAGTAGCTTCTAATGCTATTAATCTTGTGATTGATTTCAAAACCTTCTAGGATATAGTGTGAGTTATAGCCACTTTTTCTCTGAGGAGTGGGAGTCTGAGTAATAGTTCTATGGTTTTGTACCATTCTTTGCCTTTAGAGACTAAACTCCAGTACTTTGTTTTGGAGGGCATATGTTTTCGTTTGTGTGTTTCTCCTGGATTTGGAAAAATTTTACTGGTTTAACAGGAACTTCAGTGCGCTTTGACTAAAAATTAGACAAAAGTTTCAGTAGCTTCTTGTCACTATTTGAAAATAATTGGTAACACAAGACTAGTATCGCATGGGTTATTTATTGTTAAGATAATCTACATCTTAACTACTACATACACTTAAAAAATTGTTTCTGCAAAGCACCAAATTTGCAAATCTCTAACCCTTACATATACAGATACAAAGTCTATCTCTGTACTGGAACTTCGCTCAGGATTGGTGTCTGTCCAGTCACTCCGCCCCACCCTGTCCCCTCCGGCCTGGGCTTCCCTGGTGGTGCAGGGGGAGGAGCCCCCAGGCCAGATGGCTGAGTATAATTTCCCGGTCAAATTGCTGCCTTTGGGGACCAAGGGGAAGGATGATTTACAGTTGAGCCCACAAAATAAAATTCAGATGAACACAGTCACCCAGCCTCCAGGGGTCACCATTTACCTTCAACAAGGATTAAATGCCCTCCCCATAGTCTATAGAAAAGGGTGTGGTGGCCGGGGGGTGGGGGGGGTTGGGGGGGGGTGGGCAGGGGCATGTGTCCCTAGCTGTTTTCTTTCTGAGCTGCTGCAGCCAGTATCCCACGTCCTGTAAGGGGAGCCTTCTCTTGTCTCCCAGCCCTGGATTATGCTCCTCGAGTTTCCTGTACCTCAAATTATTGAAAGTAATCCTCGATTCGCAAACAATTTGGGGTGCTGTTGTTGATGTAGGGACACTGAGACAGTAGTGAATAAAAAGAATGAAAATAAATATACATAAGTATTAAAATTCAGTTTATAATAAAGATGGTATTTAAATCAGTGAGAAATAATAGATTGCTCTATAGACAGCATTGGAAGAGATTAAAAAAAACAATTTAATTTAGATCACCATTACAGTCCTTAAAAATAAAGTGAATCTAGAGAAAACAAAAATGTACATGTGAAAAATCAACGCATTGAAAGTACTGGAAGAAACAGTAGGTGGCAATTTTATGACTTGGGAGTATATATGACTACTAAGAAGATTTTTTAAAATTTTATATGGTAGCGAAACAAAACCCCTTTGCAGTGGTCTGCTATGCCAGCGCCCCCAGCCCCCAGAAAGCCCGCCTGTAGGGCAGCGCCTCCCCTTGACACTGAGGCTGGGCCTGTGACTCGCTCTAACCAAGAGAACGTCCGGGCAGTTTCAGAACGAAGACGCCACCTCTGCACGTTTGGGGTCCTGAGCTCCGAAGCCAGCTGCCCGCTGCCCTGCAGGAGACACGGCTTTGAAAGTTCCTGTGCAGGGGCTGCTGGGGGGGTGGGGCGGAGGTGCCTGAGTCCACGCAGAGGGGAATCAGAGCGCGAGGGGACTATGACCCTCATCAAGCCCTTCCTGTCAGCCATTGGCCCCACCCTTCCCCCATCCCCCGCCCCCAGGGTCCTAGCCAGCCTCTAGCCGTCCAGAGCAAAGACACCTGAGAAGCTCGGTCCCAGCAGGCGTCACCCAGAGAGCCGCTCTGTGGCCCCTATACTCTGTACAATTCATGACCCTCAGAAGTTTTAGAAGTAATGTTTTTTTAAGACATAGTTTAATTTGTTATGAAACAATAGGTAACTGGAACTTTCCAACAGTCAAACAATAAACTGGGAAACATATCCCAGGAAACGAGTTTCTTAAATATACAAAAAGATCTTACAAATCATTAAGAAAAAAAGACAAATCACTCAGTACAAAAATAAAAGGATTTAAGAAATAATTCAAAAACCAAAATATAAGTAGTGAATAATCCTTTGAAAGTGCTCAACTTCGCCTTTAATCTTTTTAAAAAATGGAATGAGATTCCATTATTTGCCTTTTGAATTGGGACATATATAAAAGCTTAGCTTAGGTGACATGGGGCTACCATACCCTCATGCACTACTTATTAGAAGCAGTTTACCAGTGCTTATAACCAAAAATGTATGTATTTGACCCAGAAGTATAATTTTTAACAAGATATGTTACATAAAGATTTACTCAAGGATGCAAAAATATATGAAGTATTATGAACTGAATGTTCATGCCTCTCCTCGCCCCCCCAAAAAATTTATATGTTGCAGCTCTAATCCCCACTGTGACGGTGTTTGGGGGCCTTTTTAAGACAATGAGGTTTGGGTGAAGTTATGAGGTGGGTTGAGCATGACAGGATTAGAGTCCTTACAAGAGGAGAAAAATGGACTGAGCGCGCCCTCTTTCTTTCTCTCTCTCTCTCTCTCTCTCTCTCTCTCTGTGTGTGTCTCTCAGCCAATGTGAGGACACAGTGGAAAAGGAGGTGTCTGTAAGGAATTCCCAAGAGTGCCCTCATTAGGAGCTGAATCTGTTGGCACCTTGACCTTGAGCTTCCCAGCCTCTAGAACTGTGACAAGTGAATTTCCGTTGTTCAAACCACCCCGTCTACGGTCTTTTGCTTTGGTGCCCCAGGCAGAGAAAGACACGAACAAAGGCGTTCATGAAGCATTATTTGAGGTACCCTAACCATCGGGAAATTCTGCACATCTCCACCCATGAGACGCTCGTGAACGCACTGCAGCACGGCCCATCCACGCAATGTAATGCCGTGCGGCTGCTTCCAAGGACGAGGTGGGGCGATGCCTGCTGACCTAGGAGGAGGATGCTTAGACATTGGTAAAGTGAAAACCAGGGACCTGTAGGTCAGGATGTCCTGCAGGGCACGGCTTGTGACCTTTTATGAAAAAATATATGCAACACACATTAAGCACTTGTATCGCACATGCGTGCTCACAGAGCACATTCCGAGGCCAACAGAGGAAACGATGAATGGCGATCACCTCTGAGGGCCGAGGGCCCTGCAGCTGGGCCATATGGTGTGGAGAGGGAATAGAGGCTAATTTTTCACTCTGTGCCCATCTGTACTCATTGATTGTTAACATGACATTTTTATTAAAGAGAAGAGAAAAATACTGAAATGCTCCAAAGGCCACGTTTCAAGAGCGCTGCTGCTCCCCAAGGCCCAGGGCATGGGGGCGCCGTTCACCTTCACCTGCATGTGGGCACACAGATGCATACGGGGTTGTGGCAGGTGACATTACATAATCACTGTCCCAATCCAGGGGCCGGAGAGGCATTAGGAGGATTTGGAAAAGGATCAGAGTTTTCTGGAAGAATAAGAAAGGCCACTGAATCCACGCCAACTACTTGCACACGTCAGCTGTCACAGGTTCCACGGACAAGCAGGACAGGGGATGCTGCCCTTCCCCCACCCAATCTCACCGATGACCAACCTGCCTTCAGAGCACGGGGGGAGGGGGGGCCCTAGGGAGAGTGTAAGGAACCCTGGGCACGCAGCCCAGCTCTGAATTCAGATGCGACAACACGGGTGGGCGTCCCTGACAATCCTGTCATTCCTAAATGTTCGTTTAACCTGTATCCACTCATTTTCCTGAATCTAAAAGGGGTTTTGTGGAAGAAATCCTTATTCTATTACTTTGTGTTCCAGCAGGATCACACTCTTTCACAAGCTTCACTTAGACACACATATTCTTATATGTTTCGGAGGGCTTGAAAACAAAAATAGATTTTTAATTTTCTTATCAAAAAAATCACAAGTGTTCATATCAAAATGTTAGGTTTCTTAATCTCTTTTGTGCCAGCCCTTGTAAATGTGAGAGCTGATTGATTTCTGTGGCGCCTGTCTGGGAGGCCGAACCTCAAACGCGGTTGGAGACGAGCAGACCTTGAAAATCGCGTGGAGCTGGAACATTTTCATTACCCACGCAGCGCCGCGGGCGAACAAGCGTGCCAATCAGCCTGCCCATCTTAGCAGGATGGTGTGCATGCCAGCTTGTATGATTGATGTGATAGTTTCATTTATTATTTATTGAAAAATTTCGACCAATTTACAAGCAAAAAAAAATAATAATAATCCACCCCCACACGGTCCCCCTGTGTCTTCCACCCCCAGCCTTCACCTTCACTCTGTTCTCTGAATCCATGAGCCTGTTTTTTACATTTGGTTTTGTTTCAGTTTGCACATATAAGAGAGATCACATGGTATTTGTCTTTGTCTGACTCATTTCGCTTTACATAATGCCCTCAAGGTCCATCTATGTTGTCCCAAATGACAAGATTTCCTTCCTTTTTATGTATTAATAATACCCCCTTGTCTATATATATATGCTACATCCCTTTACCGTCAATGGGTACTTAGGTTGTTTCCATATCTTGACTATTGTAGATAATGCTGCAATAAACATGGGATGTATATATCTTTTCAAATTAGAGTTTTTGTTTTCTTCGGCTAAATTCCCAGAAGTGCAATGTCTGAGTCATAAGGTAGTTCCATTTCTAATTTTTTTGGATCCTTCACACTGTTTTCCACAGTGGTTGCACCAAATCACATTCCCACCAACAGTGCACAAGGGCGCCCGTTTCTCCGCATCCTCGCTGGTGCTCGCTGTTTGCTTTCTTTTTGATAACAGCCATTCTGAGAGCTCACTGTAGTTTTGATTTGCATTTCCCTAATAACTAGTGATGTTGAACATCCTTCGATACATATTTTGGCCATGACTATGTCTTATAAAAATATCTACTAAGACATTTGGAAAACGTCCTGTCCTTCCATGTTTGGAAGAGTATAAGGAATGTTATTGCTTCTTTAAATACTTGGTAGAGTTCACTGGTGAACCTGTCTGTTTCTGGACTTTGGTTCGTCGGGAGGTTTTTGGATTACTTCCTCAGTCCCCTCACTAGTAATTGGTCTGTCCTGTCTTTTTGTTTCATCAGGATTCACTCTTGATAGGTTGTATGTTTCTAGAAATTTAGTAATTTATTCTAGGTTGCCTGATTCATTGGTATATAATTGTTCAAAATAGCCTCTTACAGTCCTGTGCATTTCTATGTTAGCAGTTACAGTATCTCCTATTCCACTTCTGATTTTATTTATTTTATTCATCTCTGTTTTTTCTAGGTTAATCTAGTTAAAATTTTGTCAATTTTATTTATCTTTTTCAAAGAATCAGCTAACAATTTTATTGATTTTTCTATTATCTTTTCTCATTCTATTTCATTTATTTTTGCTCTAATATTTACTTTCTTCCTTCTACTATCTTTGGACTTCCTTTGTTCCTCTTTTTCTAGTTCCTGGAGGTATAAAGTTAGGTTGTTAATTTGAGGTTTTTCTTGTTTCATGAGGTAGGCATTTATTCCCATGAACTTCCATTTTAGAACTGCTTTTGCTTCATCTACACTTTTGGTATGTTACATTTCTATTTTTGTTTGTCTCAAATTTTTTTTAATTCATCTTTTGATTTCTTCTTTAACCTATGGGCTATTCAGTAACATGTTTTATCTCCACATATTTGTGAATTTTCCCATTTTTGTCATATAGTTAATTTCTAGTGTCATACCACTGCGGTCAGAAAAGATGTTTGATAAGATTTTAATCCTCTTAATTTATTAAGACTTGTTTGTGGCCTAACATATGATCTATCCCACAAAGTTGTCCACATGCACTTGAGAATAATGTGAATTCTGTTGTTTTTGGATGAAACTTTCTGTAAATATCTCAGGTCAACTTGATCCAACAAAATGAGTTTCATTTTGCATTCTTCTTTGGAAAACACTCTCAAACCTGTGCATAAAGTGGGAGACGCCCAGAGAGACATGATACTGTGGTTCAAAAATATGGATGCTCATGAGAGAGGAAGAGCAGAGAGGCCATCGAATGGACCAATGTATAGGTATAAACTCTTAGTGCAAGCTAGAAGCTGATGACTAAACAATTGGAGATAAAATTTATTGCTAAGTAAATAAACTGGCAAAGAAAATAGTTATGCATTTTCTGGAGAAAACAAAGCATTATCCTTATTAGGTTGAAAATAAAAATGAATGAAAAGGAAAAGAAATACCCAGTTGGAATCCTGAAAAACCAAGTGGCACAAAAGATATTAAGAACACTAAATTTGGGTATAAATGTTTGGGAAAAAAATTTAATACAAAAATTAAAGTCTTTTTTTTTTTTTTTTTTTTTTGTATTTCATGCCCTGGAGAGCCAAAAGGTATGCTGGAAGAATTATAGAGAAATAAATGATTGAAAGAAATTGCATGAAAAGACCAAGAGGATAAAACTATTTATGAAACAGGAAATC
Organism: Mormoops blainvillei; assembly: GCA_004026545.1. NCBI lineage: Eukaryota > Metazoa > Chordata > Mammalia > Chiroptera > Mormoopidae > Mormoops > Mormoops blainvillei. Next base: position 13,072 of record PVJD01008422.1, read on the forward strand.
CCATATATTGTAAAATTGAGCAAAGACAATGAAAAATATTTTAAATTGCATATGATTCATTAAGTATACAATGTATACCGTCAATAGCTGAACGTTACAAACAAAATTGAAAATAAACAATAAAAATTGAAAGCCACGAAATAAAAAATACTATCATGAATGACTGATATGATTACACTTGATTTTTTTTTTTTTAAAGAAGCCATTAGAAGGACTTATGATGAAGCCAGAGAAAGTCATTATGAAGATATATTAGTTTGGGGCACTGTAGATATTTATTTTATCTACAGTCAAATTTGGTCTTCATTTCTATTTGTTCCCTCCTCCCTGCTATTTTCTTTTCTTTTTTACTTCATTTTAATTTGTAAATTTTACGACTTTCATCTTCTGTATAGCCCCTTTCCTTAACACTTTGCAGATTTCTACCAATCTTGTAAACAGAGGAAATGTGGTTCTTTATTTTTAATTTTTCTCATTCCCGCTTCAAGTTTATGCCACATATTTTGGATTCTTTCTTTTTTAAAAAACCTGTAACCTTTAAAAGCATATTTGAGATTAATATTTGCAGAGTAATAAGTTTATATTGGGTAGTTTCAGCATTTTTGGAAAACAAATAGTTGTGATGATGCCAGAACTCTTACAGTTAACAAGGCCAGGACAATGAATAGGACTGCTGGCTTTGGAAACCATTCTTGAAATCCTAAGAGATTTTTACAGAGGAAATGTGACAACATTTAGGTACCAAAGACAGAATACTACAGTAGCCATACAGGAAGCAATACTGAGAGTCCCAGTACAGTCACACTCCTTCTGACGGTAAAATTTTAGTTTCTCAATCTGCCTCCCGCTGCAGAGAGGCAAGGCCTCAGGCGATTCATTCCCACATTTTCACTGCTGTGAACCACGCTGGGCAAAGGAGAGCTGGGTGCAGGGTTTGGCTTTTATGTCACACTCGGAAGAAAAGGGGATAAAATTATAGCACGGAATGACCTATCAAATTTCCTTGACAAGCGCTAATTCACTTTGATCTATCCTTCACCATAATTTCATTGGTGGGAGGACATACATATTTATAAGTGTAGAAGCAGGCGGCTGTTGTTGTGTTTGTAATTTACAGCAACAAAGAACTCGTTTAGATTTCCATACTAGAAGGCCCAAGGTGACCCTGTGGGGGAGAGCAGCCCCCTGCTGGGTAGGGTTCCTAACATAATAAAGAATAAAGCAAAACACACAGTACATCACGACCCAGGCTCATGGGTAATCAATTCCCATATTTACCAGTGAAATAACAGCGCCAGGCAAAGCAGCGTCGTTACAACAATTTGCTGATGAAAACCCTGGGCGTCCCAGGAAGGGTCTGCCCGGGAAGCAGTTGATTAATCTGAGTTACTAATGATTTGTTAAAGAGTTACTGTTTTAATCATGGTCAACGGTAAGTAGTTACTCATGGAAAAGTGGCAGGGGAGACACGGCGCAACCCCCTGCGAGGCAGGCAGCTTTTATGCGTTTTTAACCATGAGTTATGAACATATATGGGCCATAAAACCGAGCGCCAAACGGGGGGGCAACAGTAAGGACATCCAGCTTCTGTGTGCACAGCAAACATTCTGGCGCGCGCTGCGGCTGGCACTGTGCCCGCGCCAGCCCGGAGGGTGGCGGAGACATTTCATGAAACAAGACGGAGAGCAGGTTAATAGGTACATGGCAAAGACGTTAAACAGGACTCACGATTAGAGTAACGTATAGTAAAACTGTAATGAGAGACTCACTAGAATGGCTGTAAGGAAAGACTGACAATGTCAAGTGTTGGCGAGGACGTGGGGAGACAGGACCCCACCATTTTGATAGGGGGATATAAAATGTTACATGTCACTGAAAACATTTAAGTAAGCACTTTCGTAAAATGTTAAATACACATTACACGGGATCCAGCAATTCCTCTACTAGGTATTCAACTGAGAGAAACACAGGTAGATGTCCACACAGAGTTGTGTAGGCAAAGGATTATAGCTCAACTGATACTATTTCCACCTTATTAACAAGTCAAATAGCCATCATTTGGTGAATGGAGAAACAAAACGTATCATAGCCATTCGAGGGGAGTTTGTTCATCAAGAAGACAGGTGCATGCAACAACTCTGAAAAATCTCAAAATAATTATGCCGAGGAAAATAAAGCAGACAAATGATTACATATTGTAGGACTCCATTTCTATGAAATGTCTAGAAAAGGCAAAACCCTACAAGCAGAGAGTAGATCAGTGGTTGCCTGGGGCGGAGGCGGGAATGAAGATGTCACAACTATGGACAAGGGAGCCTTTTAGGGTGACACACGCTCTGCACCTGAATCGTGGTGATGGTTGCACAGGACACAGAGTTAACTATACACCTATAGCAGGTGATTTGCATGACATGTAAATTACACACCTATAAACCCATCAGAATGCATCATCAGGGCATGAACTTACAATTTGTGAATTCTGACATGTGTTTACAAATTGTAAAAATGTTACTCTAAAAATAAATATGTCATTCTTACACACTGCGTTCTCTCCTGGAGAACGAGTCCAGAAATGTCCTTTTGGAAAACTAAGACGAGAGTTTGCTGCACACGGCAAAAGGGTTCGGGCTTTCTTTGTGTGATCGGACCCCTGAGAAGCCCTCACAAGGGCTCCAAGTGCTGGGCCTCACTTCGCGGGGCAGCCAGATCCTCCTTATATTAAAAGCCATGGCGCTGACCTCCCAGAGCGACCGCTCGTGGTGACAAGTGCCCAGGTTAGCTTCTCGAGAACAGGAGAGCCTGACAAAGAACTATGGCGGCATTTCCAGAGCTCTGTCAGTGGTGGAGGAGACCCAAAGGCGAGAGTCGGGAGGTCAGGTTCTCCTCCTGTGCAGTAAGGGTGGGCTTTAATTACCCAAAGGGCCCTCAGCTTCGCCCACTGGGGAAAGTCATCCTGAGCTGCACTACAGCTCCGGGGCGGCGGCCATTACGGATCCGTCACGTAGTCCCGTTATTGAAGCTTTGTGACTCACGGTCCTCTGACCCCCTCCGCATTCTCAGCAAGCGCACAGGGACACTGGGCTGGCTGGTGACTGAGATGCAAACAGGTGGGAGGCCCTGTGTGGATTCCTCCCAGAGCAGCGTTTCGGTCGCTGAGAGCACGTGGATTCTGCGGGGCACCCCCGGGCCGACTGCAGCCTCAACTGCTGAAACCCCAGACACGTTGGTGGCGTTTCTCATAAGCAGTAAGGGGCCCTGCATCTGATTCTGATTCGTGTTTGAAAAGTCCAGAAAATTAACAGTCACCTCCAATAACGCAAGTGATACATGGCTAACATCGTGCTGCCCCTCGGGGGGATTCAAACAAAAGGGACACTAATAAGCCCTCTGTTGTCAAGCACCAGGGAATTAGGCAGAGTAGCAACTTCCTCAGAAGCCTTTATTGCCCTTTTTTTATTCCCCTAGCTATTTCCTGCTCATTCTCTAAAATTAACATTAAGTCTGTGGTTTTGGGAAAGATTTACTGACCTCTCGATGTGCCCCCACTTCCGGCCACTGTAGGCACCGATGGTGTGTGCAGCGATGCCCACTGCCTGTCACATCGCACACAGACTGACCACCTCCTCCTCGCACACAAGCAGCCCTTTGTCAAGGGCAGGGAGGAGTGCACACGAGCCATGTGTACCTGGAAATCCACCTTGTTCTCTGGGCCCTGAATCTCAGTTTGTGCAGACATGACACAGGTGCGCGAAGTAATTGCGGAACGAAACGGAGCACCGTGTGTCAACGCTGTCTGTTGACGTATGCATCACTCACGATTAGGTGTCATGGAACCCGGAATGAGATCTTAATTCTGGAAATACAGGCGATGGTTACAAAGGAGGCTAAGAACTGAGAGGCAGCAGTAGGCAAGGGGAACAGAGGAAGTCTTGGAGAGGCTGAGTTTTGCTTTTAATGTTCCTACATCTTGGGTTTATAGCAAAAAAGCCTCGATTAACTACCATAAAAAATAATGCTCTTCTTCCACCTACAATTACTATGCATGCTCCACGAGTGAAGATCAGATAGAAGCACGACGCTCCAATTTGCTCAGCGCTATTGACTTCGAGGGCCGTCTGTGGACCCGGCTCTCAGTGCCACCTGACACCCCAGTGCCTGTAGCGTCTGAGAACTTCCCAGCCAGCCCACCCCGTGCCCGATCGCAGCAGCCCACTCCCTACCCACCGCCACGAGACCCCGAGACCACAGCAGGCCACTCCTTAGCCGACACCTTCACTGGATCCCCAAACAGGCCTATATTCTGCTTCCTCCTCTTCTTTTAATCTTTACTTAAGAAAAGTTGCAAACTCACAGCAGTTATAAAATAATAAAATAAACGGTATGTTCTTCACCTAGGTTAACCACCTTTTACCATATTAGTCAAACTTACTATCAATTTAATATAGAAATATAAATGTGTATTAATCTATGTAACGTTGTTGTATATTTGCCCGGGCTGTTTGAGTGGAAGTTGTAGACATTGTAACCTTCGCCCTGAATAATTCTGTGAGCATCTCCTAAGACAGAGGGAACTCTGCGAAGCGACGACCATGCAGTCCTCAAATTCAGCCCATGGAAGCACTGGGTCGCCCTGGCCAGGCCGCCCAGCGGGCTCGGTCCCTGCGCCCGTGCTCCCCCACTGCCACGCCCAGGAGGCCTTGCTCCCTCGCGAGCCCCCCCCTTACTGTCACGTCCTTTTCCCAACACTCTCCTATCCTCGGCCGGGCTCGTCACTGACTCTGTGTCTGCGTGTGAATCCAGGTTCTGCCACTTAACAGTAGGGATGGGAGCTGGTTTCTTAACCTGTCTGTGGTGCATTTCATAAGCGGGATTAGGAAAAGAAAGGTCTTGTGAGATTTTTATGAAGCTACAGTGAGATATTTTGGGCCAAGAGCCTAGGAAATGCCCAGGGAAAGGCGGGTATTCACACTCTTACTTCCATCCGTGCTAGTGCTCGGACCAGGTCCTGCTGCTGCCACTCCTGTTGTGCTGTGACTGCCACCGCTGGCGCTCATTTCTCAGGCCTCAGCGAACCGTCACCCCGCTGAGGTGGCCTCGCTGACCCCGAAAAAGAATTCGGGGGCCCTGCCTGTGCATTTAGTGGTTTTTGGCTTTCCTTCTACAAGCACCTACCACAATATTTTGGGAAATATTTTTCAGTCATATGTTTAGTCTAGTCTGTGTTTGAAGTCTTTGTAAGAATGAGTAAATTTTAGTCAACTTTATAGGCCTGATACGTAGCAAAGCACTCAGCACAGCATCGGGTTTTAATACATACTTTTGGAATCAATGAATAAATTCTAGTAACTAAGAATTCAAAACAAATTACAGAGTCTAACAAGCAAACTAATTCTCTCAAACTAGGCTGGTAATTGATTTTCCAGGGAAAGTCCAGATGGGTTAAGCGTAGAGCACGCACTCATTCCTGGGGTCTCAGAAGTGCCCGCTCGCCCAGGGAAAGTTACGTGCGTGCGGCATGAGACTCCAAGGATGCTGCCTTCGCGCTGAAGAACACGAGGGGGTACGTTCTCGTTTCTCAAATTTGCCCCTATATAATGATTACTTATATTATAAGCTGTACACTTCTATACTGTGCAAATTTCAAGTATATTATAATTCCCTTATAAGCTAATATGAAGTTATACTTTTAAAATTTGAATAGAATAGTGCGTCTTTGACCTTAGAGAAATGTTTCCTAAAAGTGTCTTTAGAAACTCCTCTTCACAGACGAACTGACATCTAAGAAAGAGTAGCAGTGCGTTTCATCCGCCTGGGCCGCGTCATACGGGCCTGTGCTAAGATGCACTAAAACATGAGGGACGTTCTTTCCCAAACTGCAGAGACCCACTCGCCATGGAAACTATTCTCATAGGACTCAAGTGGGAAACAAACAGTACGGACGGCCACCTTTCTCTCCGCTGGTGATGAAGATGAAGGAAGCAGTGACAGCAGCCATGCTTTACTACGTAAGCATGCACTCGGCACCAGGTACGGAGCTGCGCATTTTCCGAATCTTACCCCATTTCTTCCTCACTACACTGTACTTGCGACTACAATTTAAAATTGAGAAAAAAACAAACAAACATGAAACAACTGGGCTAAGAAAGGTGAAGTAACTTTGTTCAGACCACTCGGCGAGTAAGGGGTGCAGTGGAAGCTGAGCGCATCCATCATCTGCTTGAGAAGCTTCTCGAACAAAATGCTGTATGGGAGTGTTACAGGTGTGCCTCTTGGGACGGGAGCGTGGACACACAGGTCCACTGGAGCTGCCCTATTGTCGTCACCGCTGGCCTGTTGGAAGACGTACGGTGGCCTGTTACAGAAATAACACTAACACATGCCGGGCAACCCCTGGTGGAAGTGCCCTGTTATCCCTTCTTGTAGTGGATGTCTCACGTTTCAGCTGGACCTTCCTGCTGTGGTGCTGGATGGTGTGGTCCGTCCCTGCCGCGGGCCGTACCCTCCGGGAGGTCTGGGTCACGTCTGGTTTTGCCAGCCACCGGTTCTCCGGGGCCCTGCAGCTCCAAGTGCACACTCGCTGGATGCGTGAGGCACGGGCATGGGTTCACACTTTTGTACAGGAGGCCCTTTCCTTCCCTAGACGCTCCCGGGGGCGCGTGACCTAGTTCAAGGCCCATCTCCAGGTCCTTCGCGTATCAATTGCAGCTAATTGCAAACGTGAGGAATACATTATTTAGTGAGTTGTAGGTCTGATCCTACTATAGATTGGTGCAGTTCCACATGCAGGTGAAGGCACATACTTTGAAATGGAACATGAGGTCTCTTTGAAACTCGCTCTAAATCCAACAAGAGCTACCAGATGATATAACTGTCTTTCAACATAAGACATTCAAACAAGCTCTGAGGTGCTACAAAGAATTCAAATTGGATCAAACCCAGGAGGTCTCCCGCAGAATGAGATAAATCAAGCCTTCAGAAAAAGCCCCTTCAATCTTCTGCTCCTCCTTTCATAAAGATCATAATTCATATTTTGATATACAAGGCTTTGATATATGAGAACATTTAATTCTAAAGCCAACCTCTCCTAGAATAACTAGCAGGCTGAAAATTAAAGCTTTGGATATTTTGTGGGGAAAACTAAGATAATATACATACATCAAGCTGTAAAATACAGACACACCAGAGCATAGTAAGTGCCTCCTGTACATCATCTCGCGGAATTCTCACCGCTGCCCTTGGGAGCTGAGTGTTGCTTATTTCGGATTTAACAGACGAGTGAACTGAGGTTCCGAGTGCAGTTAAGAAATTTGATCGAGGTTATGCAGTTCCCCAGTGGGGTCTGCTTGCTTTTCCAAGCCTCTCACCAGTACTAAGCCTTTCGAGTTAAGCTGAGAGAGTTTCTTTAAAACCTGTCTTGAATATATTGTGGAAAATAGTCTCAGGTTCCTCAAAAAGTCCAGCCAAACATTACTATGTGGCTCAAATTCCACTCCGACATACATACCCCAGAGAAGTAAAGGCAGCGACGCAGGCGCAAGCCTGTCCGTAGGCCTCTGCAGCGGTGCCCTTCTCACTAACCAAAGGGTGGGAAGCCACCCGATGGCCGTCGGCGAATGAGTGGATAAATGAACTGCGGTCTATCCACACACGGTGTGATTCAGCTGCAGAGAGAGATGAAGGACTGATACACCTAACAGCATGGATGGACCCTGTGACCGCCACGCTTGGTGGAAAGCCAGACGCCAACGGACACACAGTGCAGGGTCCCACTGATGCGCAAAGTCAGGCACAGGCACAGCGCTAGGGTCAGGAAGGGATTTGGGGGTCAGGGCTGGGGGCACAGGAGGCATGAGGAGCTGCTGGGATGGGTTTGGGGTTTTATTTTGTAATGATAAAAAAGTTCTGGGTAGAGAGGGGTTGCAGCTGCAAAACACCGAGAATGTGCTGGATGCTAGTGGATCCGGTCACTTTAAAGTGGTTGATTTTATGTTATGTGACTTTCATTGCAAAACAAAATGGCTTCACAGCACTTCTAGCAATTCTAAGATAGATAAATAACTGGGACCCACTTTCATAACTGAATAGGGAGCGCATGTCCTTTGTGTTCTGCAGATTGCATTTTCAGTAAGAGGGACAGTCTACGACACACAGCTGGGCCTTCCTGTGCCCGGCGCCCCGTCGGGCAGCGCTGCCGGGGCGAGCCAGGCTGAGCACCACGGGGCGGGGCTCCAGGCCTGCTCCCGGCTGAGCTGTGAACGGGGCAGGTCCCACTGCCTGGCGCCCGCTTACCTACCCCTCGACAGGTGAGGATGGAGCTAGGCCAGATGAGTGACTGCTACTGTGATCTTCTGACCTAAGGAGTTTTAGAAGTTACTATTTTATCTTGTGTATTAATAGCTATAATGTCCAACACTGTCCAGAAAGTAACTGCTGAAAAGCAATACATTAGGAGTTAAGTATGATGTACAGATAAAAATGAGAAAAGATTAGGCAAATCTCAGCCGAGAAAGTTGCTGGAGGCATAATGGATCAAAGGCTTATCACATTCGGCAGCCTTGGTAAAGGCAACGGTGTGCGGTCATACGCTGTTTTCTCTGTACCTACAGGCTGTGCACCTCGTGCCAATACTGATGTGCCCGCAGGTAGTGAAAATCCTGAATAATCGTGACTCATTAAATGACTGGTCAGCAGAATATGACCCCAATCACGCCCGGGTCTTCATCCCAGGAGCCCGCAAATACATTAAGATGTTGTTTCTATGGAACACTATCTTTGAGGTTTGCCAAAGGGCCCTAAAAATCACCAAGGTTTAGCCTTTCACCTTATAAACACAGAGGCACTGGAAATAATTACGGTTGGAGAATGTGTTGATCCTTTTAGGAGTTGCATGAGAAGGATGGTCCGGTTCAAAGAAACACCGCCTCCCTGAGGTTACCTTGTGCAGGACAACAGAGCTGTTCCAGAGCTGGCGTGCTTTTTTAGCTTTTATGGCAAGTCTCTTGGAAGTTCTCACTAGCAGGGGAAACCATGTCAACGCTCACTACAGACGTGCCCTCTTCTCCAGGCTGGCGGTGCTGGCAACGGTGGTAACGACAACCTCCGAGGTTTCTCACATGCCCAGTTGTGTTTCCACTCTGATGGTTTCCCAAGGCCCTGAGGTGAAGTTCAGACTACGGCGTGTGTCTTCAACAAAGGAAAGTCTCAGGGCTCTTTGGAAAAGGACTAGCCTAGCGCTCTCAACTACTAATAATTGTCTCGGGTGTAGGCTGGTGCTGACAGTGCTTAGACAGCTTTCAGATATGGTGATAGAAGTTCATGGAGATTCAGTAAAAACCTGTCCTCCTCTGTAGCAAAAATGGAGTTGGAGAGACGAATCGTATGACCCAGGACAATCTGGAATGTCATATGTGAGAATGATTCTTCTTTAATCAAATCTGACAAATCTGCTTTTGAGGAAAAATCGTTGAATTGTATGTCCATCTAGCACTCCCAGGAAGATTCGCTGCCACCTGGCTGCCGGCCTCACCTCATAGGTGGGAAGGCAGGTCCATTCCTGGCACACTAGGAACCTCAGCGTGTTTTGTGTAGAGTAGGAGTGCACCCAATGTGTAACATACGCAGGTGAGCGCTGGTGGAGAGAGTCTGGGGCTTGGTTTTGTAGTCAGAGAGGAGCAAATAAAAGAGTGAAAGGCTGAAATTCTTTACGAAAACTGCCAGAGCAACGTAAGGCGGGGGCCTCAGTGGCCACTCGCACCGTGTGGCCCCCATTAGAGAAGCCAGGGAGGCCTCTGCAGGCGGCTCCCCTTCCTGCCCCGCCTGTGTCTGTGACCGCTGACAGCCTTTGAGAATGCGACGATGGCAGACCAACAGAGGCCCGGGGCAGTGGGACAGGCTGTGAAAGAGCAACGGGGAGGCACGCGCCCCTGCGGGCTCCGTGGCGTGCTGGGCGTGGTCCGCTTCCGGCATGGTCCACGCCATGCACTGTGTTCCAGCTGTTTTAGAAGCACAGGAATCCCTGCAAATTATTTAGGTCCATGGAGACTCAGCGGGTGTGGTCCCTCCCTGCCCCTCCCACCCAGGCCTGCGCCCTTACCAAGCACTCAGTCTGCACTGCAGGGCGGCGGGGGTGGGGGTAGATTCTCCTGTCATTTTTAACATCTTCCTGTTGCTTCAAAAATTAGTAAGTGAAATAAAATCTCTGACATGTAATCACTTTATATTTGTATGAGAATCATGACTTTTTCATTTTTAAAAAAATTATATTTTTAACGATTTAAAGAAGTCAATATTATCAGAGGATAGTTCTTCATTTTGAAAAAGACCACATAGTGATATTAACCAACTTCCAATCAGGGATGTTTGGAAACTGAATTGAAAATAGGATGACAGGTATTAAAGATGATTCGGGGACAAGTGAGGGGTTTTTTAATATGAATAACCTTCTAGATAAAAACAATCACATGACCTTCTCAGGAGTGCAACGGTGCGTGGTGTGGAATAAAGGAGTTGCCCTTGGGTCGTGTGTGCTGATGTACTGAGCAGTCAAGTATCTCGGTTTCTGCACCTTAGTTTCAGAAGAAATGGGGCGAATGCGCGTCCATCGCAGCGAGGAGAAGAGGGGGCAGGAGCGACGTCGCTGAGACAGGACGCCACTGGGTGGAGCCCGGCGGGCGCGCGCCGATGCTCCGTGTGGCGCTCTCTCAGCCTCTCTCTGGGTTGGAATTTTTCAAAATAAAAACTTGGGGCAAAAGTAGCAAAAAATAGATTAGCATTTATTTTTAAAAAATACTGGGGACTGATGGAACGTCTTAGGCCCGGAGACCGCAAGGCTGAAGGGCGCTGAGGAAGTGCACACTTCGCTCCTCAGGTGCTCGGCCTGCGCGTGGGTCTGTGCGCCTCGCCCCCGACGCTTGGTAAGAGAGTAATGAATTTCAATCCGCAAACGTAAACTCAGTCGTCCCGGAGCCCTAAGAAGCGGAGCCAGAAAGTGACTGTTTGGAAACCATAATATCTATGCCACCCACTCGGAAGTTCACTCCCTGCTCCCTCCACCTGTGCATTTGAAATGGGAGGCCCCCGAATGCCCAGAATCTGCGGGGGTAGTGGCAGCTCCCACATTGGTGTCCTCACTGCCTGCATACAGCAGACTCTCCCTGCACAGTTGACACAGTGCATCTGAGCTACCTTGCATGACCCCCGGGGCCTGCTGGTGGGACGGACCTGAGGGAGGCCCTTGGCTGCTCAGAGATGGGACCCAGGGAAGTACGTGGAAAAGTGGAAGAGTGTTCACGTTAGGGAGAAGACAGATGTTAGTCGCATTAATGCAGGACACAGACATTTTAGTTGTGGTCCAAGATTTCAGTGAAAACATTGCATCAGAAAAAACGTAAGGGACTGCCCACGTGAGCACAGACGAGACAGACATCCCTATGAATCACTGACAATTTCAAACGTGGTCCTTATGCCGCCAAACTGGCTGGGGCCCGCTGGCAGCGCTGACAATTTCAGACTGTTTGTCCTCAGAGGCGACACACGGAGGGAACCCGTGGGGACAGGTAAGCGCGCTGCTGTTGCTTTTGCCAAAAACCCACTGGAATACAGGCACTTAAAACTACCATGCTCAGCAAGGTTTTGTCCTTAGATGCTTCCCTGTGTCCCAGTTCAAGTCTAGTGAGGGCATCGGGACAGTGACTGTGAGGGAACGCCAGGGACTGGATCTAGGAACACAAACACCTTTATGAAAAAAAGTCAGTGAGATAAGACAGCCACTCTCATTTACTTGGAGATATTAAGGTGGAAACCAAATCTAACTTAAAGGCAGTAATTTGTGTTGGGAATCCACAATACAAAAATGCAATCTGTACTCTTCACATGGAGGAAACCAGTGGCTGGAGTGCCCGCCAGGGAGCGGTTCTGGGGTAAAGATTCAAATCAGACATTGGCAAGGACAGTGATTAGTGAAGACTATTCTTCCCCGCTGCCCCCCACCCCCCACCCCCAGGACATTCAGGGAAGACGAGACACTTTTATTCTGGTGTAAGTTACAAATGACACTTTTTGTTACAGACTGCTACTTACTTCTAGAATCAGCTAAAATGCCATCAAACTTTTCTTAATGCCTTCTTAAGGCAAAATGTACTTTTAGCTTTAAGATATTTTAGGCCTATTAACATCAATAGTGAACTTGAAGATTTTCCATTAAACCTACTGTCCGTCAGCCTATTATAGACACATTATGACCCTCCTGCCCATATCTTGGCTCCTTTAGGCAGGTGGCAGGAGGTAGAGGCTGATTTGGTCAAATTAAAAAGAAAAATGGACAAACTACAACCACCCAATTTGCTGTCATTCATCAAACACTACTGACATAACTTTGTGCCAAGCACTGTATTAGCGGAAGAGGGAAATGACAGTATTTGTCATTTTTTAAATTTGGTTTATTTTTAACAAATACACAAAAGAATGAGGATCTTTTAAATATAAAGTAGTATGTAGATAATGTATTTGGGATAACGTAACCACTTCACTTTATTTCACAAAGTACTGTTTTATGCTTCGCAAGGGCTGCTGGAGGGTGAAAGCCGGCAGCACGCTGGACTCTCGGGCTGCGGAAAAGTGCGGCCATGTAACTGCACCGTGTCCCACCGTCTCCCACCACATTCTGCGTTATGCACATTCCGTACTGTGACGGAATTTCAAGATACTGTCCCTAAAGCTCTGCAAGTGAAGACTTAAGGGAGCTCATGATGAAACAGAGGGTTGGGGAGGGTCTTACCGGTGTAGCCTGCGAGGCTCTTCCGGCCCCAGACCCCTCATGCCTCCTCCCTGAGAGGCCTGGCACCCCTGCGGCTGAGCACAAAAGGTAGCCGCCCCTCGTCTCTCTGCTCAGGGTTGCCTTTTCCTCCTGCCTCCTCTCTGGGGTCTTTGTAGACTGAGCGGACGCCTTTCTCTCTTCTTCCCTCGGCTATAATGCTTACACCCTGCACTGCCGTTTTTCCCTGACTGTGAATGTCTCAAGAGTAGAGGCTCAATCTCTCTCCTTCTTGGGGCCAAGCACAGTAAGGCTGGTTGGTAAGAAGGGTGCCACTGAATTCCCAAAACAAGAAAGAGGTTGCCCTAAAGAGTCACCGTAGGAACCTGTTCCTTATAAAGCAAAGAGCAAGGGGCCCCGTGACTGACTTTAGTTTAGCTTAAGAAGCTTATGCTAGAAGGAGGTTACCCTTTTCTTAGACAGGGAAATTAAAGGGTTAAGTTTTGCTGCATCACAGCGACCTATTTACTGCTACAAAGAACACAGAATACGTGCTGTATATACAGACTTCAAAGGAAATGACCTATTTGCATGTTTATCTGAAGGAAAGGGGAGAAACATGTTTTATTTTTGACCTTTTATCCTCAAGTTATATATGAAGAAGATTAAATTTGTCTGTATTGTCAGTGTAACCCATTTAGAGTTTAGAATCATAACAGTGGAAAATATCAAGATTGACATTAAAGCCCAGTGCATATAAATAACCTTTTAAAAAATTATTGAACGAGTGGCTGAAATGGGAGAGGAAGCCTCAGTTATTGGAGTCCCAATCGAAACATGTTTTTCACAGTAAGAATCAGAAATAACTGGCACCATATCGCTTGCATGCAGAAATTACGGGGTTTTGCTTGTTTCAGCGAGGCGAGAAGAACACCTGTGTTCTACCAAAGCCCAGCAGAACAGCCCGTTCCAGCGCAGGTCACATGGCTGAGAAGGCAGAGACACCCCCATGTCCAGGAAACATGGAGTAAGACAAAAGACAAAGTCTCGTCTATTTGAAAAGTCTCCTGCTTTTAGCATTAGACCCAGTGATGTTCCTTTAAATATTAGGGTCCCCAATGGAGAGGTATGAGAATCAAGGTTCAAAGTCAAGGCCGCGCCCCAGGGAGCACTCACGTCAGCCTGTCCACGTGAGGGGTGGATACACTGGGAGGGAGAGCCGGGGGCTTGCCCGAGTCCCTGCAGTCACTGACCGCCACCGCCTCCTCGCCGGTGCGAAGGACAGGCGTTAACATGAGAACAGCAAGCCGGCCCTGGTGGGGGTCTTGTGTAGCAGGGCCCAGCAGACGCCCGAGCAGCTGAAGGGCGAGGCAGCAACAAGGAGGGGCTGCCTAGGGAGCACTCGTTTCTTCTCTCCTTCTCAGGGGTCGGAGAACCCGCAGGTCTCAAGGTAAATGTCGAACCGCTGGCTCTTCGGGGGCAGGGGGAGCGGTGGGGGGGTGGGGAGGCATGGAGTTAGGCCTGATTTGCACACCAGCTTATGTCTGTGGTGTAAATACTCCTGCCTGGTCACCTTTAAGCCGCCAACCTGAAGCCAGTGGACCGGCGCTGGACAGAGACCCCCAGCAGTCCCCCGCTCGGTAGCACGTCCACCGTCTCAAAGTTGCAGGTGAAAACTACCCCAAGGCCACAGGCGGCAGCAAACTGTGGCAAGATCATCACCAAATGATGAGTTTAGAATATTTATTGCCTTTTAAAAATGTCACTTACTAAACTATAAGTATAAAATACAAGTTTTAAGTAACTGTTCATAACAACTGGCTCGTGAAATTCCTGAAAATTTAGCAAGTGATTCCCAGCGGCAGGAAGGGCCAGCCCAGGTGACCCGCTGCTCAGCGCCCCTCCTAACGGCCCGCCCGCCCCTGCCGTCCCACAGCCATGAGGTGCGTCCCCACCGCCACCGCAGAGATGCAGAGAGCGCCACCCCGAAGTGTGCCTCCGTGGCGTGAGGGTTATTCTGGGCTAAACGCAGCCAACACCCTACGGACTCGAGGGAATTCGCTGCCCCCCTCCTTCACCACCTAGAAGAATTTTCCTTAGGAGCCTGGGCCACAATAAGAATAAAACCCAAAATGACTTTTTCTGTATCTCTGTGGCAAGGCAAACAGGTAGTGGCCGAACACGCTCCCTCCCTGCGATGACCCCGCGAAGCCCCGAGGTGCGCCCCCCGCCACCACTGCCAGCTCAGGATGTCTTCCGTCCCCTTTCGGCCTCTGAACTGCTCATGCTTATGGGTCCCCATGCATACGTATGCAATTAAATTCGGTCTCTTTCTCTCGCTAATCTGTCTGATGTATGTTTGGTCACTGGACCACACCACCTTCCTCGCTGTTAGCGGTGTCAGCATCAGCAGGGTTTGGGGGACCCGTGAGAGTCCTCGGCAGGGCACCCCGACCCGGAAGGCGCGCTCCGGTCTCTGACCTGACCTAAGAGCGTTCGCTGCCCCCTCTCCTCCTTCCGCCTGGGGCGCCCTCGCTTCAGCCGGGCACGCGGCAGGCATTTCCGCCAGGCTCCCCCCAGAGCCGACAGCGACGGAGACCCTGCCTTGCACGCGGGGTTCACACTGAGCTGATTTTTTTACGTGCTGGTCTTTTCTGTCGGGGCCATGACCTGGGTTCAGGGCAGTCGGAACCTCAAGGCATAACAACGTTCCTGGTTTGCAATAATTTTTTGTCTACATTCTAATTATTCAGTAGCTTGAACTTTATTTCTCATTCGTCAGTAAATTATGGTATAGCCCGTATGGCTCTCTAAGAGAATTAGTGTCTCAGCTTAAGCCAAATACAACCTGGAAAGAAGCTGCCTGGATTCTAATTAAAGGTCTCTCCGAATGTTCTCTCTGAATTAGCCCAGTCATCTTCCAGTTGGTTCTCTCCCCTCCAACCCCCTGCCCTTCTGCAATGTCACCCAGCAGATACATCCTTTGAAGCCCAGCTGAGAAAATGTCACTCCGCCTGCTGCCAAACCGTCCACGGCCCCCGTCGCACACCAAATAAGCCCCCGACAGAGCGCGCAGATCCTGCCTTGCTTGACATTAGCCTGTCTTTCCTTTCACCCTCAGTTTCTCTCTCTCACCCAAGTTCCTCCAAAACAGATCATGTGCCGATACACAAATATCTCCTCTTTCCTCATCTTTGCTCTTCTCTGCCACCTTGTACAAATGTCCTTGCCTCCACCATCCGCCAAAGTCCTGCCTGGACTTCAAGGTACAGTTCCAATCACCCCAACGTCCACCTGGAGGCTAGGAATGATAATGTCCCTCTTCTGTAGAACCAAAGACATGTTCGTGCTCACAGTTCTTGTCACATTGTAGATTTTAAGCTCCCTGAGTCAGTAAGCTTTTCCTTACCATTTTTTTTTTGTATCTCCCACCATCTTGCCAAGTACCTAGGAATATTTTTAAATTTCTATAGATTATCCCTCCCATCAATTATTTAGGGTATTGAGGAATTCCTCAAGGTAAAGACCTTGTTTTTGTAATTACTTTAATTCCTTATACCACTTAGAATTCGCTTAGTAAGTTCTCAAAAAATATTTGTTTAAAAAAATGAGAATTTGTCACTTTTTCCCTTAAAATACAAGTAGATATTTTGTCTTCCTCAGAGATGTCAGTATATTCCCAGTATTTTGATAAAAGGCAGTAGTTTAGCATAAATAGCACAGTCTTCAAGCCTAAAATGGCTGGAAATGGTAAAGTTTCACATTTAATGTGCTTCTGAGGTGTTTTAAATTTAAATTGATTTACCTAGCGGGACTATTAGGCAAAATGATATCTTAGTTCAGAATCTTTAAGAGAAATTTAGATAAAAATAAATATGATTTTACATATATATGAAGATTTGTATACATATATTTGAAGATTTATACATATACATATATATGAAGATGTGTCTCTATCTATCTAACTACACAAACATATATAAAATACTGAAGAGACAGATCTGAATCTGCCTGGAGCCTCTAAAATTTGAGAATGCAGCCACTTCAGAGCATTCGCGGTGACGCTGATGAAGCGTCCAAGTTGTGACTCGGCCGACAGGTTCTCCCTGAAGCGAACGCCATCCATCCCTCTGAGAGCCAACAAAATGCACTAGTCTGTTCAGAACTCAGTTATTTTTATGGCTTAGAAAATCTACTCTGAGGAACTTATTCTTCAGAAATACCGGGAAAGCTTGGAATGGCACACGTTTGGGTTAACAAACGTTACTGGGAGAAGAAAAACTGGTCAGCAACCCCGACGCCCAGAGGCGAGCGAAGTCGGGTAAATTCCGTGCAATGGTGCTCCGGCGGCGCGCTAACGGCGGCGGCGCGGCGGCAGGTCCCGCTTAAAAGGCTCTCCGTGAACCGTGGCTGAGCGTGCGAAACACGCTGTGAAAGGAGGAAAACAGTGTGTGTCCAGCACGGGTGGGACCTCCCTTCTCTGCGAGGAACACCCCCCACGCATGGGTCCCTCACGATTATGAGCATGTGCATATACGCATGCGTACAAGTCTGTGTGCGTGTTTGTGTGTGCAAGTGCTCCCATGTATGTGTACACGTGTGCACACATGCTGATGCTTGTGTGTGCAGTACATGTGTGTAAACTGCATGTATACATGTATATGTTTATAGACTTTTTATATAACCATGAATAAAAAGGTACAGAAAGGTACAGAATTTTTAAAAAATAATCACTGCTTGATATGGGATAAAACAAGAAAGACTGAAAGTTTCCTTCAATTAGAAATATAAAGAGAGAGAGCACAAGCGAGCGGGCACCCTGGCTGGTGTGGCTCACTGGGGTCGCAGGATCGTCCCATGAACCGAAAGGTCACGGACTCGAGTCCCAGTCAAGGGCACAGGCCTAGGTTGTGGGTTCCATCCCCCCATGAGGGCGCATGTGTGGGGCAACCCAGCCCATAGGTGTTTCTCACATCGCGTCTCTCAGCCTCTCTCTCTTCCTCCCTTTCCTCTAAAATCAGTAGGCATGTCCTCAGGTGAGAATATATGCATATATATATATTTGTTGGAGTTCAAAACTGTGGTATTTATTTGGGGGTCTGTCCCGACTGGTGCGTCAGTCTTGCAATATACCTGAAGGCTTGTCCAACAATGGCCATCGTCCCACAAACGGCTCACAGTGAGGTGGTGTATGATGTACTTGCCTGAAGACATGGTCCTCGCCATCTCCGTGGACGCAACAGTGTCCCCAGCCCACTCACGTCCTTCCTTCATACCTGCCTGGCCCCAGAGAGCCACGTGGGTGAGCAGTGGGTCACACTCTGTCCACGCTCATCTCAAACCAGTCCCGGGAAAACGCCGTGCCTGGACCGCTAATGAAACGCTCTCATCTCAGCCGCTGCTGCGGACCCAAGCCTTGAATTCCCACGTTAAACTGGCCACTGCAGCTGATTTACAAGAATGCAACCAAATTCACTTTTGTGTGAATCAGAGTTATGGCATGGTGCTTACGTTTTAAACGGGCATTTTTCACTTGAAAAGATGATTTAATATAGAATTCCTTAATATTATTTTTTGTTAGGCTTTATTTATTTTTAGAGAGAGGGAAAGGGAAAGAGACGGAGAGAAACATAGATCAGTTGCCTCTCGCATGCACGCCCCCAACTGGGGACCTGGCCTACAACCCAGCCATGTGACCTGACTGGGAACCAGTCCAGTGACCTTTCAGTCTGCAGGCTGATGCTCAGTCCACTGAGCCACACCAGCCTCTAAAATTATTAGGACTAGAATTATTTTTTTAAATGAGCTGCCTTAGTGGACTTAAAATGCACTGTGGCATCCCGATATCTGACTCGCCCCCACACACTCAGCAGCACCTAGAATGTACCACGCACACCTGCCATTTGGAGTTTGAAGCCAAACCAGAGGCTCGTCCTCCTGCACCAGCCTCTTCAAGCTGAGAGTCTGGGCTGAGAATGTCTATTTTTTGTTTTCTTACTGTGCATGTTGAGCTGTAATTTCTATAATAGTTCTCACTATTTTAGATCTTCATGCTGGTTTCATTCATTCATTCATTCATTCATTCGGCAGATACTGCATCCCTACTTCCTGCCACTCACTCTCGTTAAGGGCTGGGGAATTCAGGTGTGAACAAGACAGACCGAGTGCAGATGGACCAAGGGCAGCACTGCCACCCTGGGATGTCATAAAGAAAAGGAGATGGGCAGGTTGCATTATGATCCATGAAGGAAGCGCAGGGAGGAGCTGAGACACTAGGGGGCAGCCTGCAGGCCTGAGGGGTAGGTTCCTGGGAGGGGACATGGGAGCAAGGGCCTGGGGACTGGAGGGAAGTCTGCTGCATGAAGGCATGTGGTTTTCCTGACGAGACATGCAAAGGCCCTGTGGTGCACGGAGGTCTGGAGCACTTTGGGGAATGGAAATGTGTGCCTCTGGGGCACAGAGATGTCAGAGGGAGACAGGAGAGTGGATGTGACGTGGGCACAAACACACGTCAATAAAATGTCAGTGGAAACATGTCTGTGCAAGGCTTTCACGAGGAGGCTGGCATTCCGACTCAGACCTTCCCGGCAGTTAGTGTGGGCTTACCAAGTGGGCCGATAATTCCCAGTAGCTGTTCTTAGGTGATACAAAGTCACACGAACGAGGCTTTTTGTAAACTAGCCTCAGAATTTCAACACACGTCCAGCTGTCTGATTTCCGCGGGGTGACTCACTGTGCCGGGAGACAGTGCGGCTGGAGGGAGCGGACCGGGGAACAGGGCGGGAGAGGGGCTGGTGGGCGCTTTGGGTTCTAGGCTGCAGGAAAGCACAGCTTGGCGTGGGTCTCAAGGCTAATCTGCCCAAGGCTAAGGGGGGGCTCTGCTCTCTCCCCCGCACCCCCACCCCAGTCTCCAGAATCACTATCTTCCGGAAACACAAAACTGACCATTGTATTCTCCTGACTTAACAACGCCAGTGACATTCACCAGTACCCAGTATGTATCACGCACACCCTCTTCTCGGAAGGACACAAGGCTCACTGTCGGCAGGTCCCCAAATTCTTTGCTATATTGCCTACTCGACTTTGCTGAGGTCAAATGCCAACTTACTTCCCACCTCAACTTGAGCCAATATGGCTCGTTCTCTATGTGGTGGCACATGGTACCCCTCTTCCAGCAAGAAGGTGACCTACTGCTGATCCTACAAGACAGTTCACCACCTCTGACCCTCCAGACTCACAGCTTTTGGAGGACAGCACATGGCGCTGAGGAAAACTGGACTCATGCCTGGTTATCCAGGTCAGCTCAATCCACTTGTTGTCAGCAGGTGACAGGCGTCGGTGCCCTGACAACCAACCCCTTTGTAAAGTTTCATCTTATTAGGCCAAGTTGTATGGGGAGGGGTGGTGGGTTTGGGTAGAGGGCAGTGGGGAGAATGTCACAGGTGAAGGACGCAGCCTGCGTCAGGGTCCTGGGGCCAGAGGGGGCACGCCCCACACGCAGGCCTGGGGGTGGACCAGAGCTGTGATTAGGTTTCTTTCGTTAGCATTGCTGGGCTGCTGGATGCTCATCATCCACGAGTAACTTCCACATACAGAGCACACAGCACAGAAAATACAAAGGGACCCCACCATATGTTAAATCGCTTCCAACTTTTAGCAGCTAAAAGAAACAAAAATGGTTACAAACTAAAATATAGTTGAGTGCACTGATAAAATTCAACACATTCTCATAACCCCTGAGGTCAGTAAGTGCTTGGACATTAGGGGTGAGGAGACGCACTGACTGGGGCATTAGCTATGGGGAACGTTTCCACACTGGCACCGAGTGCAGTGGGATTCCAAAGCAAGACACCGAAGCGGCACGGACCACGTGGGCGTCGCGCTGGGCCTTCAGGCAGAGAGCCGGTGAAGGGTTGGGACAGGGGTTCCAGAGGAAGAGCAGCCAGGGTAGATGGTACAAGACCGCGAAGGGCGGGGTGGCGTGTCCCAGCGGCACCAGGAGCATGGTCTACTTGGAACAAAGGCACACTTTTTTTAGGAGAATAGGGAAATCATTAAGAAATTAGAATTTTAAGAAGAGATGCCCAAGAGGAAAGGTTGAAAATCACCAGCCTAAAAATGGTTATGGGGAGATTTAAAATTTTGTAAGAATCCCTGAATAGCGTTTCAAGTTACTATTTAAGTTACTGTAGGCAGAACTTAGCTTGGAGGAAATTAAGACTTGCTTGATAATTAAAATATGAAATAGTATGGCAAGAGAGGATGGGGATCTCTGAGTCTGTCTTAATTAGGTGCTAAAAATAGATGTTTCTGAAAGTCCTCTTTTTTTCTAGGCCATCCAGCATTATTGAGAAGTGGTTTAATCTCAGCAATGTGCTAATTGTTTCTAATGGCCTGTAAACAAACTCCCTAAACTATTAACCTTCTCTCTTTAGCCAGAGAATCAGGAAATTAGTCTTTGAAAGAAGAGTCCCCAGCAGGGTGCCCAAGGGGAGGGGGTCCTAAAGTACAGACACTGTCACTTAATTTGGAGGGAACTCAAGGTCAGACAAACCCGAGGCTTGTGATGTAGAATAGATAAGCCAAAAAACCTCAGCAAAAATAAAATAAGGACTATCTCTGTTCTGGTTCTGGTCCCGTTTAGTTGTGTTCCTGCGTATAGGGAGAAATTTATATGATAGCACCTCTCAAATGGCTCTCAGGCACACAAATCTGTAACTCTAAGGCTTTTTAAATATCAAAACAATGTCCCCCGATTGGTAAAAACATTTGAAGTTTGATCCTTGTTAGGTAAAACTGAGGCCATGTTGAAAATGGAGTTCAATTAAGTCTCAGAAAGGTAATGCCCTTCAACCCCTGAACCATCAGGACAGGAAAGAGGAATTCGAATTGTCCTTCTCTGTTCTCATCTTCTCTGGGATATGGCGGAAAAAATCATTTAAATTGTTCTGGAGGAAGAATAATCACTGAATATCCAAAAGATGTCAGGAAAGAGATGGTTAATGAAGAGACTTTTCAACAGTATTTTAAATTTTGTTTAAGCTCCCAGTAATTAAATTGTTTGCTCAGCACGGAAGTAGAAGCTCTGACAGACGTCCAGGAGCGATACAAATATATCTGTGTGGTATCAGGTTATGACATTTCCAATCAGTGAGATATGAGATGACCGGATAAATGGCGTTAAAATAATTAATAGAATAATGTTAACAAAATTTGGATCTTTTAGCATTCCTCAACACAGATACTAGGAAGGTCAGAGTCAAATGCTTAAAGAAATGGAACTGTGAAACCATGAGACCACAACGGGGGTAAATCAAATTAATAATTCAGTATCGGCAAAGGAATTCCTGAGAGGGAGAAAAATCAAAATTGCTGATCATTGAGCACATAAAAACTTCAGACTCAGTATAGAAAAACACTCAAAACAAAGAGAGAAATAATAAATGGGGAAATATTTCCATTTAACTACATGCACAGCAAACTGCTAGCATTCTTGACATATAAAGAAATCTTCCACATTTATTTTTTCAAAACCAAACACCGGACAGAAAACTTGGAGGGACAATATCAAAACAACAAATTCGCAGAAGAACCAACTCAAAGGGCCAGTGCCCCCAGAAAGCCTGCTCACCCTCGGGGCAGCCGCTCTGCTCTCGCCTGGTCCCAGCGGGAGGCTCAGTCACATTCCCACCCCGTGCTGAAGCTCAGCACCGTGGGCTCCCAAAGCATGGCAGAGAGAAGAAGCAACACCTCAGTCACACGAGAGCAGGCCTGGTAGAATCTCCTCGCTAGGAAATCCACGCACTTGGAGTATTTGTACTGCACGCAGCAGGGCACTCTGAGAACATCCAAAGCCAAAAAGACTAAGAGTGACTAGACAGGTGGGGATTTGGCAGGGCGCGCCTGCATCTTCCGCGCCTGCATAAGGTCCTTCCAGGACGGGGCGTGCACTCAGGAAGGCCCGCTTTAGCAGAGGGCCTGGGATAGAGGCCCTGTGGCCACGTGTCAGCCACATGATAACAGATTTCCACGCCTCCTCCCACTGAGGCACAGTTGGTGAGAAGCTGGGTCAGGAAGGGACTTTTCACAGTCTGGCGCCGCTCCAGCCCAACTTGGGGTTTCACTGACAGGCATGTCTGATGGCCATGTGCAGCTCAAACGTGGCGTCTGTGGCATGTGACAGGTAAGCCCTTGGTGCCATGTGGTTTCTGCAAGTGTGGCTGCCGCCCTGAGTGGTGCCTCGCTGATCGGTTCCACAGAAGACTAGAGGCCCACCACAGTGCCGGCAAGGATGGGGCTCAGACCAGAGTGGTGACACCACCGCATCCACAGCACTGATGCCACGGGGACCCATGGGGGCCCATGGGGGCCCACGGGGGCCACGGCAGGACTGCAGTAAAGGCATTCTCCTTGCTTTCTCATTACCAAAAAGCATGAAAACAATTCAGTGATAGTTCTGAAATCACACTGATGCAAAAGGAGGATTTTTCTTCCAGAATGACATGAGATGACTTTTCTTTTTCACTAGAGACCTGAACTTGTTTTCCTCCCTCATGGATGTACAGGTTTAAGTGCCAAGGGCAACCCCCCTGCCCCGCCCGCAGCTAACGTGAACTCGGAGGGCAAAGCCCTGTTAACCTGATTCACGTTTTGGTGTTTGTTTAAGGTACAGAACTAGGTCACAGAGAGTTGGGTCAGGAAAATGACTTTCAGAATTGTTTTATCTCTGCAAGTAGACTCGCCTCCTCCTTGTGGTGTACACGTCCTGAATGCTGTGCCCCTGGAAAACGAGGAAGTGTGTCATCCAACACTGGCCAAGCCACCTCCTCTTCGCTAAGTTATCAAACCCAGTGGGAGAGAGAGGGTCCCACGGCCAAGCGTGAGGAGCAAGGCGTTCACGTGCACAATCGGAAAGCTGGAACAAATTTTTCTTTTTCTTTTTCTTTTTTAATCATCAGACCATGAAACAATTTGGAGGAATAGCGGAGGCTGGTATCAGCGAGCTTTAAGAGCTCAGATGGGGGACTGTCTCAAGGAAGTGAGCCTCTGGCTTTACCGCATCAGAGCAGGGTGGGCTCCACCTCCCCCTCCCCCTCCAGCGGCATCGGAGGAAGCCTGGGGCCAGAACACTCACCGACTTGTGGGGGTGGGGGCGGCCCTGAGCGCTGTGCGACATTTAGCGGCGCCCCTGGCCTTGGCACACTGTGCGCTACAGCAGCCCAGCCCCAACTCTCCAGACACTGGCAGAGCCACCCCTGGTTGAGGACGGTTAACCTACAGCGACACAAGCATATTATAGCCACAGGCTCTTGCCTCACTCCACATCATTAAAAGGGAAAAATGGGCTTGCATAGGTGTCCGCTAAATTGTATGTTGTCAAACCTGTACCCATGAAAGAATACTACTGGCATTAATACTAAAGGAATTAAAAACATTCCTTTTCTCAATGGAAAAAAAAAAAAAAACCAGTCCCATTCAACTAGTTAAAGCAAGTCTTGTTTATGAGAAGTCTAATCAGACAGGCGATGTCTGGGCCGTGGAAGCAGGAGATTAAACGCTCTTCAGGCTTCACGGAACCACTGCTGACTTAAGTTTGGAGAGCGAAATGTACGCAAGATCAGCGGAAACTTACCTACAACATACTTTTTCAGTTAGCAATTCAGAACCCAGATCCTGACTAATAATTACTGTGTTTGCCCCATGCCAGGCACTCTTCAAGGTTGAGCTCATCCGGTTTTCAGAAACTTTGGACAAGTCTGGCACGGCTGGGGACTTGCCCAGAGAACAAGAGGCTTAGAGGTGGAAGCGGCCGTGAACTGGGCAGGCCTTCACCGGAGCCATGCCCTTCACTGGTGTCTGTTCACCAGAGGCTCACTGGGTGGCATCGCTGAGCGGTTCTAGGGCGAGCCAATTTATGCTCAAAAGCAAATGTCAGTAGGAACTGGGAGATAGGAAAATCAGACGTGGTGAGAGAAGGCGGGGGGGCGTGGAGCAGGGCAGACTCCGCGCCTTCTGCCACACTCCCCACAGACAGGCGTGGTGTAAAACAGAGACTGCGCGAGGCCAAGGAGCACGCCACAGCGCTCTCTAAGGAACGTGTTCCGACAGATTTATTGGAAAACAAACTTAGCTAAGACAAGTTTTCAAGATCAATGAAAGAATCATTCCACCTGCCGTTTAGGAAGGGGTACCAAAAAGACTGCAAAGGTATAAAGACTGAAATTCATTTTTTCATTTCCCGAATCAAAATCCCTCTCCATATGGACTTGGAGAGGCAAGAGTCAAAAATATCCTTCCAGAAAGCGAGGTGAGAGAGCAGCCCACGGACAGCTCCGGGAAGCCTGATGCAGGTGATGGGATCACTGCTTTCGCAGAGGAGTGTTCTGCAGAAACTCTGCGATCAGAGTTACCTGTGATAGAGCTGCTCCAGCTGTCACCGGAGCGGTCTGAAAGGACACTTAGGAAAATGCCCATGGACCCTCTCAGCTTAAAAGTTACTATGGGCATTTGGCCCTCCATGCACAGCTCACCAGCGGGCCTGTGCACTGGACTCCGCGGACCTGGGGCACCTGAGCCCTTAGGCCCCTGCTGGGAGGGTGCCTGCATCAGCTGGCCGCCCTTACACAACTCCAAGGGGAAGTGTCCATGGTTTGCAACATTTGGATACCACTGTAGAGTTTATGCAGCGCCCTCACATGGGTTTTATTATAGAACCGCCCCGCCACCTCAACGATCCTTTGGGTGAGCGTTACCAGTCTCGCTGGATAAAAACGTGGCTGAGGGGCAAACGGCCAGCTTGGCTTCACGCCGCTTGTAATTGCCTACAGATGCCCACCCAGGCCGGGGCTTGCTTTCCTTTGCTTTCTCTTCCGCCACCACCTGAGAGTATCATTCCACACTGACCAGATGACAGAGCAGGAGGCCAAGGAATCGCCTTCGGGGGAAGCCTCTTCCAGTCTCCTGCTCCTATCCAGGCGTCAGTTAAACTGCGGGCGTCAAGTAACCTGCCCATTCCTCTCACAGCGGGTGACTTTAAGTTAGTAAGTGTACGTTTACCATGGACATTATTTGAGGTTAAGTTTGCAGTGATCACTGAGCAAATAGAATAGCCTTTTAAAATGGATATAAAAATAGAACCCAAGTTAAGCAAGTCTAGTTGGTAATAAAACACAATTTTACATGCCAAAGCCTTATTGAAATCCATAAAGCTTAGGATGTTAATATTGATGTCAAGTTTTCAAAGTCTCAATTAAAGAGGCATAGAATGTTTGCATTTATTTTAAGAACTAATATTAATTTACTAGGTTAGTTTATGAGGGACATTATTGATTATCGGTACTGTGGGTCCACCTTTTAGAGAAAACAGTAGTTTTCATAAAAGACATAATTGTTCATCTCTTCTCGTTGCCCTTTAACCATCTGGAGTTTTGAATATAAAGCTAAATTTTGAAGTTTGTTCCCAAAACATTTTTGAAGATATATTTTGATCATTTAAGTGTGTTTTATGTTGTTTTATATTTTAAGTGATCACTTATATCAAACTTAATAAAAATTTACAGTAGTTTCAACATCAAATCAACGTCACAGTATCATGGTATTTGTAAAAAGTGAGTGAATAAAAGTTTGTTTTGCTTTTACAATTATTATGATGTGTAACTTGAATGTCAGAATGCTGAATTAATAAGCTAGTTGAGTGACTATTTTTGCTTTCAAAAACGTGTATTATTCCACTAAATGAAGTTCCTTGGTAATTGTATTACAACGATTACCAGAATATGGTAAAAGTGATTCTATTTGCTAATTCTTATCCAGAAATACTTATCACTCACCCTCTAACACTGTTCTCCACAAGTTTCCTCAGGGTTCGGGTTCTTTCATTCCTCTGGTCTGTGGTCTTTAGGGGGATGAAGAGGTTCCGCCCAGATCCCCTTTCAAAGGACCTGCTCCCAGCTGCGAAGCGTGTGGTCAGCAGGTGACTGGGACCAGCCACTGCCCCTGGGCAGCCTGGGGACTGCAGGCCACGCTCACAGCAAAGCAGCCCACGCAGGGGGCTGGGGCCAAGCTGGGCCTGCGTCACATTCATCTCTCTGCCAGTCTTGCCTCCTCCCCTTGCCCGTCACGGGCCTGGGTCTCTAATAAAGAAGCAAATCGAGCTCACCTGCCAACGTCTGTCTCTGTTTCTGCTTCTGGAGAAGCCAACCTGTGGCATGCCCCCATCCCAGCCTCCACAGCTGCCATGTTAGGAAGGTAAAATGGACATTTTCCAAAGCTAGCCTCTATACACGTCTCACCTCGCCCAAGTACTTCCGTGCCACCAAGGCCCAATTTACTTTACAATCACTTTTTACACAATCGCGTGCCCTCATGATACCGGGCATTAATATGGAAATACGTTTGCCCACAGCAACGCTGGCTCCTAACTCAAAACAGGTCCTCTGAGCTGAAACTCAGGCCCTGGTGTTCCATTTGGATTAATGTCTCATGTCAAAAAGGGCTATTTATGTATATATGTTCCCTGAGGGAAAAAAGAATATTAATAGTAATCATCACAACTGATGGTTGCATTTGTGAAGGAATCTAAATTTTTCAGTGTACATTCATATAAATGAACTTCTCTGCTCCTAATACCACCTCAGGACCTGAGTTTAGGAAATTAAGATCAAAATAATTCATCCGCCCCAAGGCAATCAATTGGCAGTGGATTCGGGAGGGAAGGCCTGTCCATGTGCCCCTGTCCTGGAGTTGTCTGCCCTGTACGGGGCCACGTACACACCGGCGGGCCTTGCGCCAGGTGGGCTGTATGCTGCGTTCCCGGAGGGAATGGGGCGAAGGCCTACAGTCCACGGCCTGGGGTTTTAGAAACTGCACGTTTGAAAACCCCCACTGCAAGTGGGAACGGAGGCCGGGCTGAGCTAGCCGGCCCCTGCGCCTGGCGCTCGCACAGGACTCCATCCCGCGCCGGGTAACTCAGCAGTGGGAGGAAGGCACCAGCCCCCACTCCACGGCGGGCCGGCGGGCAGAGTCCCGCACCAGGACTGTGCCCCCGCCCACTGCGGGGGCTGGAAAGGCCTTCACAGGAGCCACCCCTGCCGCGCGGACAGGCCGAGGGGCAGAGGGTCTGCACGCGTTTCCGCCTTCGCGAGAGGGATGCGGGCAGGAAAGCTTCCGCCAGGAGAGGCGCCCCGAGAGCCGCGTGGAAGCAGAACCCAAGGGTGACGCGGCGCGAGGATCAGCCACTGCCACTAAGGGTCGGCGCGGAACGTCTCGGCCTGCAGCTTGTTGGGACAGTTTACCTGCTGGGAAAAAAGCCTGTCAGCACAGGAAATTCAACGTCCATCTGCGGACATGGGAACACCGACCGCCCACCTGGTGGGCACCCTGCTTTTCTAGCTGTAGTTCAAGACCAAGAGAAGCACAGGTCACTGGGCAGCGGGATTCTCAGCGGCGCAGAGCCCAGTGCAGTGACGTGCTCCCGCTCCGTGCAGCTCGGCCCGCTGACGCCGGTGCTGGTGGCTGCCCAGACCCGGGTGGCTGGGGTGTCACAGCCTCCGGTGAATCCAGTGAAGAGACGGTTGCAGTGGGACTTGCACACATTTAGGAAACGTTATCGATGTCATCTCACATCCCAGAATCCGGCAGCATCTCCAGCTGCAGGGGAGCATTTCAGGGTGGCCGAGCCCTCCCCGGGTGGCAGCGCCCTCACCTGGCCTTCTCTCATCACTTCATTTCTCAGTCAGAAGAGCCTGCGTCCCCCCCGCGCACAGTGACGCAGGAGCCGGAGGCCGTGAGGGAATGGGGCTGCAAATGGAACTCTAGGGCCCTCAGCTCAGTGGCGTTTCTCTGCAAGAAGTGGTTTTACCCGGGCAACGCCCCCTCTGTGGTCTCTGGGTACCTTGGGTGACAGAGTGTGTCCAGTGGCCCCAGCAAAGCCCCTGGTGGAATCTTGAGTCTTAAAGGCCTACATGGGAACACTAGGTGACGAGACTTGCCCAGGACAGTCCTGATATTTGGTTTTGTCCATGGGCCCTGTCTGGTTTAGGATTTGTCCTATGGTAGTAATTATTCAGTCATATTATTATTAATAGTTACATTAAAATAAGCTGGATGGGATTTTGCAGTCTACTGGACTTTTAAGTGCGGCCACTGTCTCACCTAGTGTGTGAGGGGCTTGGTGTCTGTCTGTGCTGGGACTGGCCCAAGGTCTGCGAGAGGCATGAAGCCACCAGGCTGGTGGGGTCAGCAGGAATCATAGGAAAGTATAGGTTTGCTCTGCCTGCAAAACGCACAGAAAACGGAAGCCAGGGAGCACCGAGAGCACATAAAGCGGTCAGAAGGCTTTTGCTACGACGCTTTTTGTCATTTATTGGTGACAACTCTAGATCTATGTATTGTGATGGCTGGTAACATTTATTTTGGAATAAATTCTTCCAACAGTAATAAGTTAGGAGAGGAAGTACATATTGAGGTGGTAAGAGTCTAATACCAATGCCAGGGTGTGTGGGGGGAGGGGCTCCACGCCACCAAGCAATTCTCAGACACCAGCCGCATCTTACAATCCAACTCAATTCCGACTCGGCCTATCAGCAGATAGCGTCAGGTTCCACAGGTCAACAGTTCTGTCCTACAAAGGCCCCCTTTGGCAGAGGCCAGTCTTAAATTCGGGCTGTCACCTGGGATTCTGGCCCCCCGGCTCTGGACTGGAGCCTCCACAGCCTCCCTGTTTGGGTTCAATTAATCGAATGGGTCGGCTCACAGAACTGAGAGAATCATTCCACTTACTTGACCGTCAGCTTATTACGAAAGGATGTCGTACCTCAGGAAGAGCCAGACGGAAGAGAGGCAGGGGGCGGGGGCAGGGAAGGGGCGGGGACATTCCGTGCTCTGAGCACACGGCTCTTCCCGAAGCTCCACGGCCTCACCAACCCGGAAGCTCTGCGAACCCCATCCTTTCGGGGGCTTACAGAGGCTCCATTACAGAGAAATGACTGGTGAAATCATTGGCCACCGGTGATTGTACCAAATCTCCAGCCCTTCAGCTTCCCCCAAGAAGTCTGGACTACAAGTTCCAACCCTTCAGTCACATGGTTGGTTCCCCTGGCAACCAGGCCCGACTCCTTAGGAGAGGCCCCGAAGTAACCCCCTTAACAACAAAAGACGCGTCTGCTGTTCTGGCACCGTAGGAAATTCCTGGGGTCTTAGAAGCTCTGATAGTGGCAAACGTCAAATAGGATTTAATATTATAAATTGCAATATTACTGTACAGAATTTCTATTTCTCAAGAAAGTTAACGATTGAATATGTCAGTCACATAGGTGTTATTCAACAGGCTCCATCCCGCAGAGGGGCTTTTTAAATACCACTGACAAGGCCCGCAAACGCACTGGAGAAGCATCGGCCTCTACTTCCAAGTCTGTGGTTATTTTAAGAATGCTGTGCTCAGAAATGCGATTTCGCACATGCAGCTGAGAAGGTACATTTACATATTACTCAGTGAAGTGTGGCTTTTCATTTAGATCAAATGACTGTTCTAAATTAATTCACTCAGTTTTGATTCCAAGTTTTCTGTGCACATACAAGTTAAATGATAGCTGTTAGTATTAGCTTGCCTAGCAGAACTTCATAAAAAGTTAAGTTGAAGAGCAGTCTTTCACTGTTAGCACATGATAAAAATAGAAAATCTGTTAATAATTGTTCCAATTTTCTTTTCTTATAATTCATTGACTCAAAGTGAAACTTTTCCAAGTTTATTCTCTTGATGGCAAATTATCTGCCGTTGTGAATCCTATTGAAAATTTAAAGATCCACATTGAATATACTGTTTTTTCAAGTGATGCCATGAACATATATTTGGGTGGAATACAGCATTATGGTTAAAAGCAACATCCTTACTAAATTTTGGAATGGTGAAATGTGCCTGGAAGCAGCTGTGGTAGGCATATAACTCAGAATTGTGTTCCAACAAGCAGTAATATGCTACCAATCACAGTAGAAGCCATGGTTGTCAAAATTAACAAATATTTTTATGAAGACAGAGTAACCGAACGGCAAAGTCGTCCTGACAGATCGGAGGTTGGACACGAGCCTCCCTGGGAGCCAGCATGACCTGTCTCTTTGCTGCCCACCATCCACTGCACTTTGAGGGAACTTTCAGCCTTGAAAAAGTACTCTGTCAATTCACTCTGGTGCCTGCTGAAGGGTGGCAGTATATGCCACACCCAAACATGCCACTGTGGCACAGGACGATTTTGAGCCGGAGCCAGTTGAGAGGAAGCCAATACAAGAAAAGCTCTGCTCTCCTTTATTGCCTGAAGGAAGGACACATTTGTAAAGGTATTGTCCCCCTCCTCTATCTGCCAGGTTGGACAGGGTTAATTACTGGAGACAATTCTAGACCCCAATCAGCCAAGGGGACACCAGAGGAATCTACATCACAAACTTAACTGTCCCTGACATTCCATTACATCCCCTGTCTGTTCTCCTTCCCACAATCCACTGCCCTAGACAGTTAAAGTCCTTTTCCATTGTCCTGTTGCTTCTCTACAAAGGTGCTGCTCTTTGGGTAAGAAGCTGTGTCAGCCCGAGTTCTGACCAGCTCTGTGAGCTGCCCGCCTCTGGGTGCTGCCACGTGTATCTGAGCTGCACACATTAGCACATTTCTGCTTATTTTACTTTTGTTAATTTGTCTTTTGTCAGGACTTCAGCTGGAAAACCTAGAAGGGTGAGGGGAACGTTCCCCCCCACCACACACACTACAACAGTATTAATTATTTCAGGGGATGCTTCTGAATTTGTTTGCATTTTGTTAGCAATCTTTTATCAAAATCTTCAATTAATGGAATTCTCCAAATATTTAATTTTTGGAGGTTTCGGTAAATATAAATCACCGGAAAAGGTAATCAAAAATAAATTGAAATTAATCCCCTTAAAAGTGACAGTGAACCTGATGAGATTAAATGATTAGAAATCAAATGGCATATAAGATTTTCATTCTGAAATCTATGACTTCCAGAATGTTTCCATTTGTGGAAAGACTCTTACAATGCAACTTCTATTTTTAGATAAATGTATATCCATATCACAGAAAGATCGAGAAAACTTCTGATTTTGTTGCCTCAAAATCGTGGACCTTTAAAAATATGTACAAATAAAAATAACTTATTTTATGAGTTCTGTTTTGTAAAAGTGTTTGTCAACTTTGAGTAAAGCAAAAAACAGTACTTGGGATAATATTCTGTCATAAATACATACTCATTTAAATCGAAAAGCGATTAGACTGGAGAATTCTCTGTTGGAGTCTTCTCAGAGCTTGTTACCAGGAGAGGGAGATTTTCTCAAGTCAAATACTATGATCTATAGAGAAATATCAACTGGGAGGTGTTAATTTCAAACACTTCAGTTATATGGCAACTTTAAAGAAGACTGCAGGCAACTGCATTTAAAATACGTGTGTGTGTGTGTGTGTGTGTGTGTGTGTGTGTGTGTTTGCAGGAAAATATGAAAATACATTTTGAACAAAGTGGCTCAGGAGAAGAAACCAGATATGAAGACCACAATGACAGCACCAGGTGCCAGAGTTTGGCTTTGGGGTCAAGGGTCAAGGTCTGGCCCTTCGCTGAGTAACATGCAAGAAGGTGTGTCTGCAGAGCAGGTAGCACCAGCATCCAGCCGGCCGCCATAAGAACTAGTGAATGGGTGCAGCGGTGCAGGCCCTGCTTAAACACATATGCAGTACTCCATGTTCCCTTTGCCCATGGCCTGGGCTGAGTAAAAGCAGCACTGGAAGCGAGTTCTGGGTCCTGTTTCAGAGCAATGCCGCCCTGGGAGTGCATGAGAGGTGTCGCCAGGCTCTGTCTGGCCCTAACTAGCCCGTTCCCGCCACCCCACTCGACTGCCAGGGCACGCCGCTCTCGTTTGCTCTCCCTGCATCCCATAAACGCAGCCTTCATCGCAGCCTGAGGCACCTGCAGCACCTCCTGGGGTCACAGGTGAGCTCAGGAGGTATCTGTTGGAGGAACAGACTGACTGTGAAGTTATCTCCAATGACAGAGGTGCTAAAGGTCACAGTTGCCTACAGAAAAGGGCTTTGCCCGTGACATTGGCCTTACAGGGTGCTGGTATCTGTGTGCGCACACTTGGGTGTGTCAACCCTTTGTGGGCGCTGTGGTGTGCGGGGCTGTCACTGAGCACAGGAGGTGGCTCTCGGTCCTGGGAAAAATTCGCACCTAGACTGGAAGCCCCTGGGGTTCATTCCTGGTGCAGTTCACGTACAGGGGGGAGGCTGTATTTTTTTTCTGCCGTAGAATTTGCCAAATTAACAAGAAACAGAATCAACACATCATGACCCTTACACTTCAATAAACAACTTTGTTTGCACTCCGGGCTACTGAGACAATTGTTTATTGAGTTGCAAACAGCTGTACAAGTTTGGGAAGCCACAAAGAACAAATCGGTGATTACTTCATTCTAAATGTCATGGGCACAATAGCTACACACATGACGTTTCAGAGGGGCAGTGTAGGCCATACCAACACTACCGCAAAAAATGTCCTGGCAGTTTAAAATGGTGGCAGGCATGAATCCGTGCAGATGTTATTGGTAATGAAAATAACTTCTTCCCCTCACCACGTTTACAGTCAATTGCTAATCACAAGGACTAAGTTACAATGGAAAACATGCGCAGGTCACTTGCAATATTTTTCTAAGTAAAATCAGCTATTTAAAGACTTTGTGAATAAATGAAAAAACTAACACTTTGTGGGCATTTATTTCTACTGAACATAGACTGTAAAAATAAGGCTTTTCTGTCACCAGACTCCTAGCGAGGGCCAGTTAGATGCTTTAGAAATATAGCCACTTCTTTAAATCCACCATCAGAAAATGAACTGCTTAAAATCCAGACAGTTACACATGCAAGGTTGACCTTAACAGATACAAAATCGGTCCGGGTGGATTTGCAATATTGTCCTAGCAGGGCCAGCGGGGGCCGCCGTGTGCCCGCAGCGACAGTTAAATGAAAAGGTGAGGTATATGAATTTCACGCACAAGCACCTGTAATGTCCCTAGGAAACCCTGTGGATGCAGCTGCTCAGATCAGAAATCTACAGGGTTCCCTGCCAGACAAAGGAAGGTCACCAACTGACATGAGAGCTGACATGGCTCACATTTCAAAGTATCAATGTTGCTAAAATATTTCCTCTCTTTGCATAAGTAACTGACCCCAAACAATATAGCTGAATAACCTGCATTCTACATGTCTGACTTGGAAATCTGACTTTCCACCTTTTTCCTGATATTACCTTAAAACTCTCTGATGATTTCTGATAAGTGCATTTTATTTCATTCAGTCTTGGGAAACTCTGTTAAATTCAGAAGGGATTTTTAAAAGGAGAGTGTTCCGTATAAAAAGAACTTGTTTTCGCTTAGTTGCACGGCATGAAGCAGATTTACTTTAATTCGAGTTGGCAAACATTTATTTAAATCTCCTCCACGTAAAACTTCCGTGGGGTACTGTGGCATCGGTCACGCCTGCGCATCAGCCGCGCCTGGGCCCTGTCCTTCAAGCAGCCTGCAACCGGCAGGACGCAGGGCCACGCTCGGAGCTCCGTTATCCTCAGCTCTTACTGGTTCTGAACTGCCTCTGCCCCCACTTCACTGCTAGTGTTTTCCTTTCACAGACAGGCCTACCTTCCCACCTTACCCCGTAGCCTTGCCTTCTACTCTACAGAGAAAATGGGGGCGTCCTTAGGGCTGGGGGCAGGGTGGAGTGTAGCTACAGAAAAACAGTGCAAACCATACGGGGCTCGCTTGGTGTGTAGGCCGGTTCAGTCGGTTCCCTGTGGGTGAGCAGGTATAATTTTTTAAATGTCTTAGCCTCAGTTTATTCATCTGTAAGAGAGATGTTCATATAACTTGAAATTAATTTAGGTAAAGAATTATAGGTCATTGAGCACTGCCTTTGAATTTCACAGGAGGCAGCCTGCTTTCCTTTGTGGGAGGCCACCCCACGGGAAGGAGTCCCCTTTCTCAATGGGACGAGAGCATCTGTCCCTGGAGATCGGGTCGGACGGAGGTGGGCTGCACTTTTCAGGAAAGACTCGTGTACAGCACAAGGAGAGAGCGTTTCCGCCTCATGGGGCTAGGCAGTGGGTGAGACTCCACCTTTGAGCCAGAAGACCTATCTCTGGAGTCGCCTCTTTTATCTTAACAGTTGTGATAGTCCCTTCTTCTACGTAACGTAATCCTGTTTACTGTCATATGAATTCACAATTCTGAGCCATTCTCTCATAATGTCACGCTGAACGGACACTCCCAGACACCCCCATTCATATATGAGAGCATCTTCTCATTCTGGCAGCCCCGTCCCCTGGGAGTAAGCATGCTGTTTGGGTCTAACGGGAGAAATATAGAGACCTGCAGGCACAAGGAGGGTCTCTAGGGTTATAACACAAAGAAAATTACAGTTATGTTTCCTTTACAGAACTAAAGCCACTTATTGAAAAAGGCCACGTTAAGGTTCTCAGTTAAATTCTGTGTATGTTTGCCTGGGGCCTCTGACGAGGCCCTCAGGCCTGATGACCAAGTAAGACTCTCCGCTCCCATCTGATGCCAACGTGTCAAGAAAGGGTCAAGTGGATAGAAGATCACCATTAAGCAATTAGAAAAATAACTTCCATATTAATTCTAAATCAAATAAATGCCAAATATAATCAAAATTTAAATGTGAGTAGGTAAGAGCAGCCTAAGACGTGACAAACGCTTTTTCGGAGGGAAGGGTGCGGAGAGGGTCCACTTCTCTCCCTTTGGGGGACGACGGAGTGAGTGTGCCCAAGTGAGTGAGTGGTCAAGCAAGGGCTGATGCCTCTCCCTCGGGAAGACGGGGAACCAGTGCCAACGGACTCTGCTCACCTCTCAGCCCCAGCAAATCATTTAAGGCTACCACCCAAGGCAACATTGCTTCAAGGGGCGGAATGACTTCTAGGACAAATTTGAAAGCAAGACTATTATAAAAACCATTTGTATCAAACAACAGTGACATCAAAACCATGTGTCATTATTGGAAGAGTCTGGGAAATTACAGGGCAGCGCCGCTTCTTAGATTTAATGCCCTGCTGGGAGCTGGGTTTTAAAACATGTTTCTGGAAGGTTACATGGTGACTATGAAAACACTGTTTTGTTTTGAAGTTTGTCTTCAGCTTTGCAAACTGAGGAATGACGAACAAAGGCAGAAAAAAAGGGCGAAGTGCAGGGAGCACTAGGCAGCCCTAGGAGCTGGGGGCGGGGTAGGGGGCCGGCTGTGTAATTTTTGCTGAATGAGCTCATGGGAAAGAGTTTTCTATTTTGTATGTTCTCACATTTTGCACTTTTAAATCATAAAAAGAGTAACGCTGTGAAGTAAACACACTTTCCCCTTGGGGAGGGCAACCCCACGTCAGGGTGAGCCCAAGATACACGTGCTGGTCGGGTGGAAAATACGAGTGTCTCTCAGCTTGGCCCTACCACGGCTGTAAGGCTGAATACTGTCATCCCCGAGTCAAACCGAGGCATCCGGATGTTCTGCACCCTTGTGACATAGTTCCACGGGAAATACTTAACAATACAGCCGTTCCACCGGCAAGGGCTGCACTTTCTGCCCTTTGCTCAAGTGTTTGCTTTTTGTTCAACACGCTACTTTCTATTCATAAATGTAAGACTGCCAAGCGATGACCTTGAGTGGAGGAAAATCACCAACGACTGCAGACACTGAGGAGCCTGCAAAGCTGGATGGCAGATGGGGACCTGCTGGTTCTCGTGCCACCTCAGGCTATTCGGCTCTCAGACAGTTCACTTTTCTCTCTCAGAGGGAGGACGCTATTTTATATACAACGTAAAAGAGAAGGGCACAGATCACGTGGCTGAATGGAATTTTAAGCCTAACATCTGGAAACGCATAGCACAGCTATCGCCGACACGTTTCTACATATTGACAACCGCACACGTGTGATCTGGAAGGCAGTAGCATCGGAAACCTCTTTTCTTTCTGCTTCTGTCAGCAGTCAGGACCCACAAATGTGTGTTTTCTCAAATGATACGATTGATTTGTAAGATGAGACCAGGTCCAGGCCCTACCTTTAGAACCAGTCAGACCCTTGCGGATCTCCTGCGTCAGCTCTCGGATTTTTTGAGGAACCCGAAGGCCTAGGAGATCATGTTCTTCCCTAAGGTCGACAAGGAGGCTCAGTGGGATTGGAGCTCCTTGAATGTAAGTTATCATACAGGGTGGGGAGAAATAGCTTTACCGTTTTTTGTAAGGAAAATAATATAAGAGTTAATAAATAATAACACGAGAACAAACTCTGTGCTCCATGTCCTCACAACTGTAAACCCACGTTCGTCCCACCCTTTATGCTGGTTAAGAAATGCTATTAAGAAGATAGATGTCAATCTCTTTTTATATAAAAGTATTGTCTGTAAAGCACATAAATAAATAAAAGTCTTACCTTGCTGCCCACTCCCTGCAATCTGTTTCAGGAGACAGAAGCAGAGTTGCGTTTGTCCTAACTCATTCCATGAGGCCAGCATTACGTTAACACCAAAACCAGACAAAGACACTCCAAGAAAAAGGAACTACAGACCAGCATCTCTCAGGAACACAGATGCAAATAACCACATCAAGACGTTAGCGAGTTGAATCCAAAAAATACAAAAAGAATTAGACACCATGGTCAAATGGGAGTCATCCCAGGTACACAAGACTAATTCAACATTCAAAAATGAATTAATGCAATCCATCACATCAACAGACTAAAAAAGAAAAATCACATGATAATATCAGTAGATGCAGAAAAATATTTGACAGAATCCAACACCCATTCATGATAAAAACTGTCAGTGAACTAGGGAGAGAGGGGGGCTTCCTCAACTTGATAAACCCTATGTACCAGAAATCTACAGCTTCCATTACGCGTCCTGGTCAGAAGCTCACAGCGCTCCCACTGCGAGGAGGCACTGGGTAAGGACGGCCTCTCCAGCCACGGCCTGTACCATATCCCAGTCCTTGCCGGTGAAATAAGGCAAAAAAAGGAAATGAAGGTACATGGATTGAAAAGAAAGACACAAAACTGTCCTTGTTCACATGTGCACAAAATCTGAAAGCATGTACAAAAATTTTCTAGAAATAATAAGCGATTATAGCAAGGTTGCAAGATACAAGGTTAATATATGAAGAGTCGGTTGCTCCAAAGGTTTTCCATTCATCTCTCATAATAGGAAATGCAAATAGGTGAGAAATGCTAGAATTTGCTTAAGAATTCAAAAAAAAATTAACGAGCAAAATGATTTCCTTTAGCAAATGGGCAAAAGATGAACCCTCTGAACACAATGCGGGAAAAGCTCCAGCGCGCCCCCTCGGGCAGAGGCGGTCCTGTTCTGGCTGGAACTGGGCAGCGTTTCCGGAAACGCAGTGGGCACTTCGTGCCAAGGGCCGTAGGCAGGCCCGTCAGCGCTGACCTTCCCGTCTAACTTCTACGACCGGGCCCTTCGACGCGAAGCACGCAAGCAGTGCATTCTGGCCAAGGGTGTGGACTTCAGCCTTCATTTAACACATCCACTCTTGAAACATTAGGAATAGCCCAAATCACTAGCAACAGGGAGCGATTAAATAGAGTATTCCCATACAATGTGTCTTAGGTGCCTGTTTTAAAAATAAAGTTGTTTTCATGAAACATTTCATGAGAGGGGAAGTTTATCAGGATGCCGTGTTAAATGGAAAAGCCGGATACAAGGCTATGTATCTTACATGACTGCACAGAGACCCTGTACACGCACGTAAACACGCAGACACACTCAAGGTGCTGGAGAGGGTTAAACCAAAATCTCACTAACCGCAAGGGTAAGTTTTTCTAACATTTAAAACATTTTATTGTGAGTGAATTATTTCTCAATGAAAAAATAAACCATAGCTGGAAAAAATCCAGAACAAGGAGCAAAGCCCAGTGTGGAGTACTGAGGGGTGTTCCTGCAGGCTTCTGTGACATCCCCGGGCACGGACCCACAAACATAAGAAGAAATAACACTTCTCTGTCTTAGAACATTTCTCTGCTGCCTTACATGAGAAGAGATCTTATTTAATCAAGTGTTGGTTATACCTACACACTTAAATCTAACTGAATATAGTCACTTCTTATTTATAAAATCCCTCAGAAGTAATAATAGGAGGAAATTTTATTGCAACAGACATTATTATTCCAGCAATTGTCTTCCAGTGTATCTGGAAGGTGGCTCACGTCTTTCAAAAGGATTTTGTGAGTTAGTGATAGGAAGGTGACACTTATCGACAGGAAGCAGGGAGGGCAAAGCTCCTGGTTGGACAAAGCGATATGATCAACATCATGTATTTTAATGCTTTATCAACTGTAATAGAAAATTTTAAAATCTTGGCTGGGGACTACGTTCTGACTTAGCAAATACTAGTTTGAATTTCTCCTTTGAAAAACTGAAAAGTGAGTTAATTACCTAGTGCTCTCAGGGCGGCTGGGCCCTCATTTCGGCCCTTGCCAATTCCTTTCCTGAGTTACCAGGAGAATCGGCTGTTCTTGCACGCGGGCAGCACCGGCCACGTGCCGCCACTCGCTCGCCTTGCGGGGGTGGCTGAAATCCTGCGTTTCAGGCAACAGAGCGCTTCTCCGTGCCTCAGCCAGAACTGCACGTGCAGCCAAAGAAGACCGCCTCATCTTCATTCCTTTTTGGAAGCAAGTTTGCTCACACATGTTGTTAAGGCTTGTAGGCTTCTATTAGCCAACATTTTTATTTAAACTTACTAAAGAATGAAAGTACCATGTTAGGCATATTAATGCCCACCAATCATGAAATCACAGAGTTTGGCGCAGCTTCAAAAAGTCACCTAGTACTGTCCCACAGGACAAGGAGACACAACACTGAAATGACTAGAGTGCCCAGCTGTCTTTGCTTAAAAGCCTGGAACAAAAAAGATTCTTTGACTTTATTCATTAATTCATTTTTGTATTTCATTAAAGTTCTTCCCGATATCTGGGCTGAGTCTCCCACATTGCGATACTCTCCTAGCCGACCTCAGAGAATATGTAACAAAGCTTATTTCTTTTACTATGTTCATTTGATTAGCGCAGCATAAGGATTCTACTCACAGCCATCGACTCTGAAGATTAAATAGTCTCAGGTTCTTCTGCTCTGTCCTTGCCTTTTAACGTGGAATCCAAATCGAGTCATTTCCCCCCTTTATTTCTAACAGGCCATATCCAATTTTTCTTTCATCGTATTCACTGAGATTAGCAATGCCCTGGTCCAAAACCAGCTACATGCTTTTATTTTGGAGATATACATGTATGTACGTCATGTGACAATATAAAAACAAATACATGGGAGGGAGGACTGAAATGTGTGGAAAAGACATTTTTAAAACAAAACACTACGGGCCATATATTCCAGAAATAAATAGTGTTCATCAATATTTCATTCCTAACATTAGCACCATGTTTTAGAGCTTACTGATAGCAATACATGTGTTTATCTTTTAATAACGCCTAAGTTACACTATTTTGAGATATGGGTCATCTCACTTATGTCTCAGGAGCCTACTTGACTAGTGAGCAAGCTAAGGAGTTGGCAGTTTAAAGCTTTTTCACATTAAAACATGCCCAAATTGGGCGGACAGTGTCAAAGTACAGCAGACACCCCTCAAGAAAGAGAAATCTCGGCGGAAGTGCCATACGAGTGGGAAAGCGAGGTGCTGAGAGCGGCGACGTTTTCGATCCTTACCTGATGTCCGTGCACGTAATGCAGGTGATATTTCGGCTGTTTGTTGTGATCAGGTTCAAAGCTACTGATGTTTCTTTGTCAGAGGTCGGGTGTGCTCCGCATTTAAAGAAAAATTCCTGCAGGAACGAGAAATACAATCAAAAACATAGAATGCACCTGGGCATCTCCGCGGCCTACACACTTCCTTGGTAAACAGTCTCTTCGGGCAGGAGAAGAGGTCTATCGCGGGGCGGGAGGCAGGAAAAAACCAGCAGCAAATCTTGCCAGGGAGACTAATGACCTTGCGCAGTAGTCTCGGGCTCCGTTGTAGGAGGGCCCCGGGGCCGGCTGGCCTTCCCCTCTTTCGCTCTTTGGGCCGTGGAGCTGGGGACGCTGTGGGCCCCTGGTGCCGCAGTGCCCCTCGGCGACAAGTGGGTCCGGCAGAATGACTCCCTGCGGATGCAGGAGGAAACCGGAAACAGCACCTCGCAAATGAGGACAGGGAGCCCCTGAGGCAGGAAACGCCTGGCCCAAAGCCTAACAGTCGCAGGGGAAGCCGGGAAGTAACCCAGACTTTCTAAAGGGATCCCAACGCCACTTTTTTCAGCAGCGTCTCTACACCGTTGGCCGGTC
Source organism: Mormoops blainvillei (assembly GCA_004026545.1). NCBI lineage: Eukaryota > Metazoa > Chordata > Mammalia > Chiroptera > Mormoopidae > Mormoops > Mormoops blainvillei. The sequence goes on from PVJD01008422.1 coordinate 54,206, forward strand.
AGCAGCAGGTACGGAGGACAGAGTAAGGAACCCAGGGATCCCCACTGGCAGGAAGCACGCGGGTTTGTGCCGACTTCCAGACGGCACGGGCGGCCCTCCCGAGCCTCATTCAGAGCCCACCCGGTTCCGGCTTCTCCGATCCCAGAATTCCGCGGGAGGCGGGCCCCGCCCCCGCGCTGGGCGGCTGGGCGGCTGGGGTGCTGCGACCTGCCCCTCTCGCCTTGTCACTTCATTTCCCCAGGCTTGCTCTGCGCACACGCCTTTGTTTTGGTTTTTCACGTAAGTCACATTCTTTTGATAATATCCTTACTTCTCAACCAAAAGTTTCTTTTTACTCTTCTTCCCTTTGCTATTTCTATGTTTGTTCATCATAGGTGTTGGGCCAGGAATCGCCCTGCCTCTTGTCAGTCTCCGCATCTCCCACGATAATAACACCCGCGCAGCTTCATGTTCTGTGGTGATAAAAATTCTATGCAAACGGGTCGCAGGATGACGGAGGACGCCTGCGCCACCGACTCACGCCTCAGCTCCGCTGGCGAATAGTGACTCGGATATGGGAAGTATTTGCCTTTAACCACGGGACCTGGCGTCAACAAACTTGCATTAAAGCGCCAGGTAGTCGCTGTTTTCAGCTTGGGGGGCCGTGCGTTCTTCGTTGCATTCTGAGCTCTACACTGTAGCCTAGAAGTAGCCATAGGCAACGTGCAGTTGACGTAGCTGCGCACCAAGAAAATTTCATAAGCACGTGCGGCAAATTGGGTTTTGCCTGCAGGCTACGGATTGCCTGCCCCACAGTGGGCCGGCGATGTCTGTGGCACCTCGTATTCATGCTTCCATCCTAACAGCGCCAGGCATAGGACCGGCATGTAAGATATATTTCTTACAGGAAAACTATAGATTTCATACATGCTGCCGGTGTCCTTTTACACATTTGACAGCACCTCTCTTAATTTGTTCTTCCCCTGCTTTTAATCAAACTAACCTGAACTCCGGTGAGCAACACCTGTGGGTCTCGAGCCTCAGAAACACAGGAGGTGGTGTTAAACTAGACACTGCTGGGCCCCACCCCAGGCGTCTGAACTTAGTTCTGACACAGGACCAGGGGTCGCATTTCTGAAAGTTGCCTGGTGACGTTCTTACAACTGCTCTGGGGACCGCCCCTTCAAGAACCACCGACTCACACTGACGTCGTGGTAAGGGGAGGGCCTCCACCGCCTCGCCTAGGAGAGGACACAGCTGTGGCTGACCCCGCTCACCGCATCTGAAAAGAGTGCCCTGCCTCAGCTAAAGTGCCCCCCCTCCCACCAACAGGTAGTGTGCCATCTGACAGAGAAGGGTCCCAGAGCCCTGTTTTTTGAAACCCAGGCCGTCCTCATCTGTGTGTGTCTTACCAATCCCAGCTGACAGAGTTAGCCAGCCCCTGTCCTCCCCACAGTAAGTGGCATGGTCGCTGACACCCTGTCCGCAGTCCCGGGCCCCTTGATGAGGGCGTGCCAACGGCCTGGCCACCGCCGATGGGTGGGCAGTGTGCTCGGTGGGCAGCCTTCAGGGGTGTCGGCGGAGCCCTGCCCGCGAGCCCAGGCCCCTTCCTAGAGCAGCGTGCACCTCACACCACTGGTGTTTTTTTCTTTTTAAACATGGAATGCTTCCCTTTTCACTCAGTCTTTTAAAATGCCACAAATACTTCAAGGTCATTGAGGAAAAGCGTTAAGGCAATTCCCGATGACCAAAAGAAGCAGCTGGGAGGACTCGACCAGCCCTCGCACACGGGGAGTTGGCTGCGGCTGCATATTGCCGACATGAAAAAACCTCACTCACAACATGAAGTGATTCCTCCAAAGTAGCTGAGTTGGCTGGACTCTGGAGAAGGTACTTCATATACAGATAAATAGACAGTATTTATACTTTTTCTTAGCTTGCAGAAAGCTACTGGTAGACATTCAGCTAACAAATCACAAAGCGCTCAAACAACAGATAAAATTCTGCCAGATAAAAGCCCAAGCCCTTTATGGGGTGGGGGAGATGGGGGTTTGTTTATAGATTATGGTGTAAGAAGTTACAGATACATGGGATTTTCCAGTAATTCATATGATGTGATACAATTAACATAGAAATTGCTAACCCTGTATATTAAATGCATACATCTCATTAGTGAATTTCAGCACTTTTGCCAGCAGTTTTCTTATGAGGGGGGCTTTTCTATAGTACTGGAGCAGCTGGCAAGAACTGAGGAGGGTCCCAGATTCCACCCAGCTCGCAGACGAGCAGGCGAGTCGGCCACAGGCTCACGGGAGCCGGCATTAGACACGAGACTCCTGGGCCAGAGACAAAGGCAGAAGAAGGACGTATGGGCGTTGTGATTGTGTTGCAAAGATTGTCTGGAACAAGAGCTGCCAGGCGGTCTCCCAAGATGTGCAGAAATGTGAGACCCCTGGGGCACCGTCTCCTGCCAGTCTTAAAGCGACACCTTTTCTTACAGACTGGTTAGCACAGTGATCTGTCATCCCCTGTCCTACACAGTTCATGGACTAGGGTTTTCAACGGCTCCTGACATCTCCAGTCTGTATCCAGAGCACACGAGCTGTAAAGTGAAGCAGAACAGAAGGAAGAATGCTTCCAAGCAGCTCTACCTTGGGTGCCTCGGCTTCCTCGCATAGGGTTGTCCTCTTACAATAGCTGCGCGATTCTGTTGGGTAACTGTCTACGTGTTCTGCCCATCTGTATTTTGTTTCTCTTGACTGTTCAGATTTTTAAAAATCAAGGAAGGCACAACCAAAAAAAAAAAAAGAAAGAAAAGAAAAACAAACCCCCAAAACCCCCAACAAACAAACAAACAAACAACCCCAAAACAAAAACTTCTTGCTCTTATCCACACAGAAACTGACATCATGATGAGATCCAGTCTCATCAGGGCTGACACCCTTGGGCCCCTTCAGGAGGCCCAGGACTGCTGACAGCAGTTAAGCCCCAGGGCCAGGCTGCAGAGACAACCTTCCGCTGCTTCCAGTGGGTGCCAGGGTTGGACCAGCAAAGCTACTTTCAAGTCACCATGGATGCAACCTCCCCCTACCTCCTGGGAATAGCAGGGGAACAGTCTCTTTCATAAGGGAGGACAGGTATCAACACCCTATCCTTAACTATGGGTAAATAAAGAGTCTCAAAGGGGCCTGTCCCACTCTTACAAATGCCAGCTCACAGATAAATCTGTTACAAAAACAAAACCAAACCACCCAGATCCCATTACATTAAATGAATTCCTCCACCGAACCAGGGGCTATAGTTCCCACTGACTCGCTCACTTCATGTGGATCCATAGCCTCAATTACGGGAAACAAAATTAGCTATGAAGCTAAAATCTATGACAGTAAGTGGCTAGTTTTATTTATTTTTTAATGCTAGTGTAACCTATTTCAAGAAATGGAAAAAAAAAAAAAGTCCCAGAATGAGACCTTGAACATGTGCCCGGCTTTGTATGTGATCCTGATAAACGCTATAGAATGTCTTCCACCGTGCTAGTACTACATAGAAAGTCTGAAACCCAACAGAGTTGTCGTCTTTAGGTTCACAGAAATGTACTCACGTTTGAGTTCTGAGGTTTGATCACAACTCGCCTGTCCCCCCAGGGCAGACCACAGAGGCCTGGCCCCCTCATGGAATCAGACCCCTCCAAATCAAACGAGGCCAAGTGGAACACCTGGGAACATTCTGGCTCAATGGCGGGTGGCATTCCTGGAGCCCCCACCCCCACCCCGCCCTGCGACCTGACTCACGGCTCATTGACAGCATCTCTTCCCGGCAAAGGGGAGAATACGAACAAGTGTGGACACAAAAATACAAACCAGCAAAACAGGAAAATTAGATAAATACAGAAAATCCGGTCACATAAAAGCTTATAGGATCAGAAGCTCACAAGTGAACGCCAAACATAGACGGGCGGGCTCCGGGTATCCACACGGAGCTCAGAGCTGCCGTCCGGAGGCCCCTCCTGCCCTGCGTGAGGCCCGGGCTCTCAGACCTCGGCACAGCATGAGCCCCAACTCCTGGCCCCTGAGCTGCCCACCGGCTGTCACTCAACTCCCTGTTACTTAACAGCTTTGCTTTCCCAGTGCGAATTGTGTCTGTCTCTATGAGGAGTGAAATTCCCTGTTAGTCCTCAAATCCTTCCTAGTCCTCACACTGAAGGAAACATACCTTTCTCCTGGTAAAATAAAAGGGACCCATGATTTTCACTGGAAGGTTGCAGTTGGGTCTGTGGTTTGCACTAAAAAAGTCACTGGCCACGTGCATGAGCCAGGGTTAAGTTAAGGAAACGGGGCCCCCGCCAGGCAGCTCGGCTGAGGGGATTCAATGCCGGGGTCTGGTTGCAATGGCGGTGGGAACCCCACAGAACCAAACAGGGACAGGAAGCCACCCTGAGATCAGCAGAATTAGGGGCACCAATCACCAGGGTGGGGAGACGGGGGAGGAGGTGGCACAGCCCCTGCCCAGAAGCCGGACTGCCTGGTGAGGCCTGGGGTGTGGGTGGGACACAGTCACTGCCAGAGACACCTCCTGAACAGGAAGGGGGAAACAGCCCGGCTTTGCCTTCTCTCCACCCTCACATCACCCCCCAGGACGCCAGGCCAGCCCGAAGCAGGGGGTGGGCAGCACTTGGGAGCTGGTGTTTGCTGTGGGTGCAGGGGTACACGGGCGCCTGACGCGCCCAACAGAGAGGGGGAAGGCGGGCACGTCTGAAAGCCACCAGCAGGCGACGGGCACACCCCTGGGAGGCTGAGCGTCTGACAGCCAGGATTCTTCAACTGTCCCTCTTTCTCAGTGGTGACAGGTTCTAATTAGCTTCCATAAAAGCAACAAAGGTATAGTTATATATGATTATTAAAACTGTATTAAATAAAAATACATAAATATTTACAGTGTATTGAGTTTAAACTCAAATAAGCCTGTCAAATGTTCACCCAAATTTTCAAATAATGTGAACAGAGGCCATTGCCACAATTTATGAGAAAACAAGTAATAAGCATCTTACATCTCTATCAGAGAGATCCTCAGAGTGACCAAGATACAGCAGACAACCTGTCACTTAGAATCAATCTACACGTCCCTCCCAGGCCGAGCAGTTCTGTCAGTGGCCTAGGGAAGCAAAGAGATAGACACACGGTTCTTCCCCTCAGACACGCAGGCCCCAGCATTTCCTCATTTGGCTAGAAGCAGCTTCTTTTTATTATTATTATTATTATTATTATTGTTGTTGTTGTTGTTGTTGTTGAAGTTATTGGGGTGACATTGGTTAATAAAATGACATATACAAGTTTCTTTTGTAAGAGGCAATTGTTAGTTTTGTCTTATTGTCCATTCAGGGGTTTCAGTATAAATGTTCCCACTGTAATTTTAATTTCCTCTGAGCTAAAGCATGACACACAAAAGTATGATTTCCACACTCTCATCCTCGTGCAGAAGTGAAGCCTAGAGGTGACCTTGCCAAGGCCTGTCCACCTGGTGATGTGTAATATGTAATAGATTAAAATGAAATTTAAAAATCCAAAAGGTGCTGAAATCAGGTTTAATTTTTTCCTCTAAATTTGGCACTAAATTTCATTCATGGCAAAACCTGACATGAACTGGCATGACATTATTTCTAGTCTATATTTGTCCAACTTAGTGTGACTGTTCATACTTGTCACTGCAAAATTACTATATTTAAAAAATGACAGGGTGTAGACACTCTTGGAGATATTTCAGAGCTACAATATATGAATTGTATAATCTTTCTAAAATCTAAAAACTTCTAAATTTATAAGCCTTTTGGCCCCCGGGGGAGCACTGTCCAATAACGTCTGGGGATGTAACTCCCTCCATTTGCGATATGACAGCAGGTGCAGGCATGATGGTATCGGCCTAGTGTGTGAGTGGGCACGTCTCCTCCTTCAGTTTCATAGCCTAGCCAGACTCCAAAAGACAATATTCACTGTCCAATCTGTTCTTCATGCCCTTCAGGAGTGTAAGGTTTCATAAGCACTCATGATGTGTGAGCGTGAAAGCACGTCCCCACCACTGGCTAGTTTCATGTTCAGGCAAAGCTTTCCAGCTTCCGTTCTCGCATCAATAAAATAAAATGTTAAAATATTTTGTTGTTGCCAGGGTGTTTCCTTTGATCTCCCACCAATTACACAAGCTGGCCTCACACACAAACAAGGATCTGTTTGCTGGTCATAATTTGCAAGAAATGGAGGACGATGAGTCATAGCTTTGCCAATTTACAACGATCCACCATCCCGAGATGAGCTGTGTCCCCAGCATTTCTAGGCAGTCTCTAGAAGGTGGCAGTTATTTCACATTTATTACTAAATTCCAAGCAACTTATTCTAAGCGACAACGGTAAATGATGCAGAAGAACTATTTAATCATAACGTTTTCCTGAGTAAGGCCTTGTGGCCTCTCCAGCCCCCACACCGCCCCCACCACAGCCTGCCCAGTCCCGCCTCAATGACCCTGTTCCTGCTGCCCTGGAGGCTGTGTTCTCAGTGGCCTTTGGTACCTTGTGCACAGTGTCCCCCGGGGCTGATCTCCTCCACCTTCACCGCTCACCCTGCCTTTCAAATGCCCTGGTGTCCCTCAGGTCTCAGCTGCCAGGTCACCAGCCCTGGGAGCCATCCTGAGTCCCTGGGCCTGGGGCAGAGCTGTTCGCAGGTCACTGTTGTTTCTGTCATCCTGTCTGCTGAGGGCCTCCCAAGCCCTTGGTTTGTGGTGCCAACACCCTCTGCGTGTCCAGCGGACCCACCGGAGGGCAAATGATGCTAGGGCACCTCCTGCCGCAGCCTGGCCCAGGCCTGGGATACCGCACAGGTCCAGGCGGCTGAAGGGATGGGCAGGCTCAGCGAATTTGCAGGGAAAGAAGGGACAGTGCACGGCCTCTCCTGGGTGTGGGACAGGCTCTGGGGGCTGGATGGACAGGAAGTTCAGGGCCGCTTCCTTTCGCATCTCGGGGAGCTGGCGTTCTTTCCTCTGCCTTTGGTCAGTCCGCACCTCCCTCCACTTTCCTTGCTGTTGCCATTCCTGTGGCTGAACCTGCTGTGCTGCTGATTCGGAAAACAGCCCCGTTCCTGGCACCAAGTGAGGCAGAACGATGCTGCCACTGGGCTCTGGCGGCCAGAGGCTGGGAGAGGCAGCCGCTGTGACTTCAAAGTGCTCAGTCTGGGCGGGCGAAGTGCAAGAGAAACGTGCCTTTTGGTAGCAATAATTTACACACTGATAATATGACTTGAGTTTGGCTACATGCAAATAGAAATATTGAAAAATAAAAATAAAAATCTCAGGTTTAAAACATTTTAAATGACTTTCGATGTGGAATCTAAACTTTTTCCCTCAAAAATCCTTGTTTGTCTGGCAAGTAGAATCTAAAGCCTCTTTTCAGTTCCATTTTCTTTACTGCAGGGGCTGAAAACACTCTACTCCAGACACTGGGGGAAAGAAGGTGCTTTATCATATTGGACGTTAATAGAGTCTACAAGGCTGCATTTATTTTGTTTCCTCATTAGAAAATGAAAAAAATAAGGTATAATTTGTAAATTTACCTCTAAACTAGCAAAACTAAGATGAATAAAACTAGTAAATAAATAGTTCAGAGTGTTTTTTTAATTGACACAACTTTCTAGAGTAGTTTTAGGTTCACAGTAAAATTGAGAGGGAGGTACAGAGAATTTGCATGTCGTTTGTACCCCCCCATCCCCCAAGCACAGCCACCTCCTTTGTTACCATCCCCCACCGGGGTGCTACATTTGTTACATCAGTGAACCTACACCGACACGTTGTAGTCACCCCAAGTCCGTGGTTTACATAGGAGTCGCTCTTGGTGTTGTACATTCCACAGCTGGGGAGAAAGGTATGATGACATGTGTCTGTTATCGTGACATCATGCATCGTGTTCTCGTTGCCCTAAAAATCTCTCTACTCCAACAGTTCATCCCTTCCCACCCCTCAGCCCCAGAGCCATTTATTGTCTCCGTAGCTGGGCCTTTTCCAGAACATCATATAGTTGGAGTCACATGGTATGTAGCCTTCTCACATGGGTTTCTTTTACCAGACAATATTCCTTTCATGTTCTTCCATATCTTATCGTGGGATAATAGCTAAGTAACAGTCTACCAGTGCCCGGATGTACTGCAGTTTATTTGAATCATTCACCTACTGAAGGACATTTTGATTGTTTCCAGTCTTGGAAATTATGAATAAAGCTTTTAAAAACATTCATGTGTAGTGTTTTTGTGTAAACATAACTTTTCAACTCCTTCGGGAAAATTCCAGGGAGTGCAGCTATTTGATCACATGGTGAGGGTGTTCTAATTTTTTAAAGAAGTCATCGAATCAGCATTCAAGTGGCTGTATGACTTTGCACGCCCACCAGCGATGTCAGAGCTCCCGGTGCCGCAAACCCTCACCGGTGCTTGACACTGCCGCACTGGCCATTCCTGCAGGTGTGTAGCGGTGTCTCACTGTGGTTTTGATTTTCATTTCCCTGATGACTCATGACATGGTGTTGTTAAGGTCTTTGGTCCACTTTTCAACCAAGATGTTTGTTTTTTTATTGTTGAGTTTTAAGAGCTCTTTGTATATTTTGTCCTTTATCAGATGTGTTTTTCTGCAAATATTTCTTCTGGTCTGCAACTTGTCTTCTCATAATCTTGATGCTATGTTTTGCAAAGCAAAAGTTTTTGATTTTAATCAAGCTCAGTTTATCAGTGACTTCTTCCGTGGACAGTGCCTTTGGCCTTGTGTCTGGGTCCCCGTGAAACCCAGGGCCATCTGGGGTTTCCCCCACGTCACCTTCTAGGAGTCTTATGGCTTTGTGTGTCACATGTAGGTCCATCATCCATCCTGAGTTAGTTCTGGGAAGGGTGTGAGGCCTGTGTATGGACCCATTATTATTATTATTATTATTATTATTATTATTATTATTTTGCATGTGGATGTCCAATTACTCCAGCACCATTTGTTGAAAGGACTAGCTTTGCCCCATGGTATTGCCCCTGCTCTGTAAATACAGATCAGCTGCCGGTATTTATGGGGGTCTATTTCTGCTCTCTATTCTGTCCAACTGTCCATTTGTCTGTACTTTTGCCAGTACTGCACTGTCTTAATTACCGTAGCTTTATAGTTATCAGTGATGTCAGGTAGCCAGGTAGTCCTTCAATTTTGTTCTTTCCTTCAAAATTATCTTGGTTATTCTGAGTCTTTTTCTTCTCCATGTAAACTTTAGAATCAATTTGTTGATATCCATAAAATAGCTTGCTGGGATGTTGTTTGGGAATGCATTGAGTCTATAGATGAAGTTGGAAAGAACTGACAGACTGACAATATTGAGTCTTCCTATCCATGAACATGGGATATCTCTCCACATACTTTCAGCTGCCATACATTTGATAAAGTCATTTGTCAAAAAAAATAAAATAAAAAGTAATGATAATCAGGTACTGAATGAAAATGCTCACTGATACTTGCATTATGCAGGGCTGAATAAGAAAAGAAAGCAGAACCCATATCTCCAATATTTAAAAAAATGACATTTATCTTTTTTTCCAGCTGACATGATGGCATACCTAAAAAACCCAAGAGACTTAATTAAAAGTTATAAAGATTAATGATAAAAATTTGCTAAGTGGGTAGATATAAAGTATACAGTAAAATTTTAATTTTCTTCACATTAGCAAAATCCACTTAGAAATGGAAATAGAAAAGAAAGCTCTTTCCTAATAATGACCAAAGCTATAAAGTATTGATACGTTGACTCAACAAGAAAGGCAAAGGACCCGTTATAAGTATTTAAAAGAAAAGACTTGAGTAAATGAAGAGGCCAAGTGTCCTGACTGTAAGGGGCCATTTAAATACTACTCCCAGATCTGGGCAAGTACATGCAAAAAAACAAAACCAGACCACCAACTCGCACCATACAACAAAGGTGGATAAAATACTTAAATATAAACTGTGATGCCATAAGAGTCCTAGAGAACATAGGCAAGAAAATTTCAGATATCACACACAGAAATATCTTCAATGACACATCCCCTGGGGCAAAGGATATACAGGAAAGAATAAACAAATGAGACTATATCAAATTAAAAACCTTCTGCATGGCTAAAGAAAACATGTACAAAATGAAAAGGGAACCAGCCGTATGAGGAAACATATTTGCCAATAACACCTTGGACAAGGGTTTGATCTCCAAAATGCATAAAGAACTCACACAACTCCACACCAGAAGGACAAACAATCCAATTAAAAAATGGGCAAAGGATCTGAACAGATACCTCCAAGAAGAAACATATAGGGGGCCCGTAGACACATGAAAAAAAATGCTCATTCAACATCACTAGCCATGGGAGAGATGCAAATTAAAACCACTTTGAGATACTACTTCACACTGGTCAGAATGGTCATCATTAACAAATCAACAAACAAGTGCTGGCAAGGTCGTGGAGAAAGGGGAACCCTAGTGTACTGCTGGTGGGAATGCAGACTGGTGCAGCCACTGTGGAAAACAGTATGGAATTTCCTCAAAAAAACTAAAAATGGAACTGCCTTTTGACCCAGCAATTCCACTGCTGGGATTATGCCCTAAGAATCCAGAAACACCAATTGAAAAGAACATGTGCACCCCAAAGTTCATAGTTTCATTATTTATAATAGCCAAGTGTTGGAAACAGCCTAAGTGCTCATCTGTAAATGAATGGATCAAAAAACTGGGACATTTACACAATGGAATACTACTCAGCAGAAAGGAAGAAGGAGCTCCTACCTTTCCTGACGGCACGGATGGAACTGGAGAGCATTCTGCTAAGTGAAATGAGCCAGGCAGTGAAAGACAAACACCATACGATCTCACCTATAAGTGAAACCTAATGAACAAAACAAACAAACGAGCAAAATAGAACCAGAGACACGGAAATAAAGCACAAACTGACAGTGACCAAAGGGGAGAGGGGAGGGGGATACCGAGGAAAGAAGGGGAAGGGTCAAGTCAAGGAACATGAAGAGAGGACTCACGGGCACGGACCGTGGGGCGGGGATTGACTGTGGGGGGCAGGGTAGGGGAGTGCAATGGTTAAAGGGTGGGACAACTGTAACTGAACAACAACAAAAATAATAGTAATAAAGAAAAAAGAAAATAGAAACATTTTTTTAATTTAAAAAATAAATAAATACTACTCCCAGAATTTATATATAATTTGGGGGCAAGTCAGATTGGAATCCCAGGTAGAATATTTTTTGGGGAAAGAGCAGTATGGACACAAATATTTTCAAAAAATCATATGAGAATTTATGAGACATGTTTGAATAATGAGTATGAGGGATACATCCTAGCAGGTGCTACAGCTTATCACAACTTATTATTATAAAGCCAAAAAATATTATTGGTGCATAGAAATGCATGAGTAGGCCGGTGGAACAGGACTGAGAACCTACAAATATCTGTAAGGATATATGGGACTTAACATATTGCGTAACTGGCATTTCCATTCAATGGGACAAGGACGGTTATTTAATAAATGGTGTGGGTACAATTGAATAGCCAAGAGTAGTTAGTTAGACGGTTGGTCAGTACTGCAGAAAATAATTCCCAATGAATTAAATATCTAAATATGAAAACAGATATTTTAACAAAGTGTTAAAAGTAAAAAATCTGTAGAGATTTATATAAATTTCGGAAGGAGCGGTGGGGAGAGCTTCTTTGGAAAGACAGACACTGACGGGAAAACGCCCTGCATTTCAAACATGTCAGCGATGTAAACAGACAGACATGCTCATACAACATATAGTGGACAGAGGGGTAATATAGCAACTCTTTTAAAAAATGTATGCCAATTACTTTACGATAGCAAACAATCCAATTCCATGCCGGAGAATATGAAACAATAAGTCTAGAAACACAAAACATAAAAAGTTAGTAACATGAAGAAATGCTTAACTTTACTGTTGGTCAGAGAAAGGCTAATAGAGAGCAAGTGCATCCTGCCATTTTTACACATGATTTTATAAAAAATGAAGGGCCAGGGCTAGTGTGAGGGTATCTTAGCCGAGAACATTGTGTGAGAGGTGGAAAAGGTCTCAGCCTCTTTGCAAAATCATCAGAGCAGTTTGGGGAGCAATTTTAAATGTATGTGCTGTTGAATAATGAGAGTGAGGGTAACACCCTAGCAGGTGTTGCAACTTATTACAACTTCTTAAGCTATTATAAGCCAAAGAAATACAGTATTTGCAAAGATACATATTGGACCAGCGGAACATAATATCCAGATTTAGAAGTATTACGATGCACAAAAATAACTGTGCGTAATGATTTATTTATGGGGATTTACTTCAGCATAGCTTGTAGGACAAAAAAAAAATCCATTAAAAGTTGATTTTCCCAATATTTATGCTATGGAATATTATGCAGCTATTAAATTATGTTTGGTCTGTATGCGTGTATTGATCTTAAAAGCTTTACAGAAACTGCTATTATATGAAAAAATGTTATGGTGAAATAAATATAGCATTATTACCATTTCAAGACAAAAAATAATTAAAACGCCCATATCAGTACATATCAGTATACACACTTATATATACAATGAGTATTGCCCTGGCCAGGTAGCGCCGTCATGATACAATACCACAGTTGTGGGTTCCATCTCTGGTCAAGGCACATACACGAATCAGCCAATGACTGCATAAACAAGCGGAACTACAAATCAGTCTCTCTCCCTCTCTCTCTCTCTCTCCTCCTTCCCTCTCCCTCCTCTTGCTCCCTGAAATCAATAAATAAAAATCAAATGAATACAGAAAAATTTATAGAAGAATGCACAAAAATAGTCCATATTAATCACCTTGGGGGGGAAGAAACTGGGAGAAAAGAAAGAATTATTATTTTTTCTGTGTTTTTTGTTTGAAACATTACACAGGGCACACCGTCTTTTTAAACAAAGCATTCAAAACGCAGCCAGTGGACACCGGAAGGCACACGGCCCCAGTGCCACTGTGGGGAGGGCATGGGCCTGGGGGAGTGCACTTCGAGGTGGTCTGTAAAGTGGGGGAGCAACTGGGGGAACGTGGCTGAAGACCCCACTGGGGCAGCAGCCAGAGGTGAGGCCAGAGAGGATGCTGCCCCCCTCAGGTGGGCTTCCCCTGGCTGGGCAAAGTCGGCCTGTGAATGAGTTAGAGTGGGCAGTGCCGTGAGGTTACAAATAGTGCCCGCAGTGCCCGGTGGAAGAACACAGAAAGCGAATGCCTCCTGACTGTCCCTGTGCCCATGAAGCCAGAGGTCACCTGGAGCTGTGTTCAGCACGGCAATACCGTGCGAGACCCCCTAGGCCCCTGCTGAACCCCGGCCCTGGCCTGGCTATATGACTGTTGGTACGGAGGGTCACACCAGAGGTCCCCATGTGCTCTGTCAGGCCAGCAACATGGACTTCGCTTGAGACCACATTTCTTTTCCTTTTCGCTGATTTGCCAAATGTGGTTGATGTGTCGAAAATAATATTAGAACTACTAATGGTGCCCCAAATTTAATAAACGTATTTATTTATTTTATAAATTTTTGTCTTTGATTTATTTTCCCTGATTTATAGCTCCTCTTAATAATCAAATTTATAGGTACTTGATATACTGGTAAGTAAAATTCAGTTAATTATATAAAGGATAGCAGATTCTTAGAGAGTAAATCTTTCAATTTGCTATGATTTTAAGAAAGCTGTATTAAAACATATTACTGTTTCAACATTTTTATGTTTCCACAGCCAATGATACCATTCGGCATTAGGCAGGATGCTGGGCGGGGACGGCATTAAGTGTGAGAAACAATCCCCCCCAGAGTACCCTTTGCCCAGCATCTCATGTACCAAGTATCAGCCTAGAGGAGATATTTATGGTTAGGTTATCAAATTTGCTGCAGTGGGGGGGAGGTGTTTATAATGAACATGGAGAAAGCACTGAAATCACCTTGCTTCAGAAGAAAGTCATGCCGAAAACAAGCAAACCAAAAAATGTGTCCTCTGACATGGCACTCGCATCAGCAGGTGGCTCACCACTGGAATGACCCATAAATCCGGGGGATGCCGTCTGCCCCGTCCACACAGAACACCCAATGGAAGTGTCGGCCCGGCAGCAAACACGTGCACTGAAGGAGCTAATGAACTGAGATCTATGTGACTGGCACGGAGAGTTTACCTCGCGGACGTAGCCACTCTATCTGCTGGTGCATAACTTAACTATGTGACATTCTTCTCGTTACATATATAGATCTATGTACTCATTAAGTATGTGACTTCTGCAGAAATTTATTTCTGCACTGCAGTGGAAGCCCAGAAGAACATTAATTTAATGTTACTCGGGGGGTGTACACTGCCGCCTCCCATTTAGAGCAGGAGGCATAAAAACCAGGCGTCTGGGCTCTGTCTCTGTGTTCAGCTGTCAGGGGCTTGGCCTAAGCCATTCGGCCTAACCTGCTGTAATTTACAACCTGTGGACTCGGGCAGTGTCCCTGGGCCTTTCTGCACAGGAGCCTGGTGACGTGAACAGTGGTTTCTTTCCTGCAACCGCTGGCCCGCTTGCTGGTCTACCTGCCGGCGCTGGCGTGGAAGACGGATGGGTGGCATTTCCACAACCCTTTTCAGATTGGGTGGGTCAGAGTCTCTTCAGAACATTCCGAGTTGGTCTGGCGCCTACTGCTCTGCTGCTGCTGGGGAATGGTCCTCCTTCCCCCGCTTGTATCAATCTAGTTTCTTTTCGGAAAGCCAGTAATTATTTAGGCATGCATTACTGAATGAGCCACCTTTCCCAAACCAAATACCTGTAAGTGACCTCCAGTGAGACAGGACTGTCAATACTTTCTGGCCGCACACATCCTTTCGATCACCAACACCTGCTGCTCAGTGAATATATCATTATTTGGCTTGTTGTATATAAGCCCATCTGTGCGAAAATGGCCAAGTGCCAGCTCAGAGTTGGCCAGACTCATGTCCTCAGACATGGGCATCAGGCAATGATGAGCTTACTGACCTTCATGACACTGTAAAAGCAAGACAGGTGACAAGGTGTTTCACGTGAGACAGTGATGTGGATTATATGGAAAACACACAATGGACTACGTTAAAATATAAGCATTTACACTATATGGTGATTATAAAGACCCTTTAATATACATGTTTCATCTTTCCTTTTCTTTATGAGGATTTTTGGGATGTATGAGTTTTGACATTTAAGGTTTAGTGAGAAAGTAATTCCAGTAACACTTCTAGATAATCTATAGATATGAAAATCATAAGTTGATTATCTTTAGCCCATTATCAGCCTCAGATCCCTGTACACACATATCAACTATACCGTCATAAGTCTTTATTTGTGCTATCATGTCTGCTGGAACATTCTTTATGTGCAATCCTAATTGATACAAAGACATGCTTTGCTACTTACTTTGTAGCCCCTTTTATAAAATGTTCATTAGCTATGCACATATGTGCATTAGTGACACATATGAAATTCCCCATACGTTTGAATATAAATAAAGGTTTGCACCTTGTGTCACATCCCTAAGCCTGTCTGGTAGTTGAAGAGAAATGACACTGAGGGTGCCCCAGCGGGCGGTGCTGGGCTGCCCGGGGCCGACGCCAGTTTTCCTGGTTACAGCTCTATGCTCTGGAACCAGGTCTCGTTAGCTGCAGCTCGCCCCTCATGCTGAGACTGTGGTACTTAAAAAACATTTATTCACACATTAAATGAGAGGAAATTTAAATGAATTTTCTGGACTCCAGTAAAGTCTCAGGAGAATAAGATAGTGCGTAAGAAATCCGGCCGCTTTATAAATATTTGCAGTGCGAATTTGTCAAAGGGTCCATTTCCAGCAGATCCCCCCCGCCAACTCCCACACACAAAATGCCTCAATATGAGTGGGGTCTTCAGGGAAATCAATCTGTGGATGTAAGTGATTTATGGTGTCAGTTTATGTTTCCAGAGAAGAGTAGTGTGAATTGAGTATGCGTGTTTGGTAATTTTCTTCACAACACCATAATCATTTTTGGGTCCTTCGAGAATGAAAACCATTCTATTTTATTTTGTGCTCTTGACACACCAAAGTGTTTGATGACAAGATATGAAGATTCTCAGTGGGCTCAGGGAAGGAGGGGGAGAGTCCAGCAGCCGCGACGCATAATGCCCCGCAGCGCCCCCCTCACAACAGATTTCCCCGTCTGCCCCCTTCGACCCTTCTGGAAGTGCTGCCGTGTGAGCTACCATGATGCAGAACGAACAATAAAAACAAAGTCACCAAGTGCCTACAGCCGGCCTCACCTGCCTGGGTGTCAAGTTGACAAATAACCCAGTGGGGACGTCTGTGTGTTGACATCAAGATGCAAAGCCACTGGTGCCCGCCTGGACACTGAACTTCGTTGGCAATGGCAGGACATGAGCATTTTTTAGGAACAGATTTTAACTTTGCCTGAAAGGCGATGTCGCTCTTCATCACTGCTCTTTCTAAAATAAAGGCTCTGCCCTATAAAGAAGCACTACCGGTATCTGAGCACAGCACAGTGGGCGGGTCGGGAGGGCCCGAAGGGAAGGCGGCTCTTGGGAATGGACCTATCTTACATGGAAAGGCTACGGGGTTCGTTCTCACATGCTAACGATTTAGAGAAAATATCCTGTCATCATCATCATCATTGTCACTGTCATCCTCCTCCTCCTCCTCGTCGGTCACAAGCACAACAGCTCACACATTTTAGGCAAGAAATCAAAACTGTTAAAAGCCCCAAACCTCACCATCTCAGAGAAAGATTTTGTAGCATGACACCTGTTTCTTGAGTTAGGGATAGAAGGAGTTTTAAGTATATATTTCAAAATAAAAATAGATAATGAAAAAACATGCTCAATGGGCAAGAGTTTCTTAGTGTCCAAGTCTAAAATTAATAGGTACCACATAAGCCTTGGGCAGAATCATCAATTAAGTTTTATAGCAGAGCTGAGTAAGAAATAAATCAGCAAAATATTAGCAATCCATCTGTGCATCACACAAATTTTGGCAGACAACACTATTGCCTTAATGCTATGGTATTGGGAGGAAAAGTAAGTAAGAAAAATGGCTTAGCATCTCCCAAAGGATGGCACATGGTTCCAAATCAATTTAAATTTATAGCTATCCTGGGTTATCTATAATAACCTCATTTCACAAACACTAAATTTTGAATACCTTTTTAAAAAACCAGAATCAATATACATTCAAACAACCAGGTGCCCTATTTGCATGTCGTCCTGCTATAGCTGAATGGAAGGCTTCCACAAACAACCTAAGTTTGAAAATTATAGCTGTGGATATATTTTCAGATATTGCTCGGGGAGTATTTATAAGAATCCTCACACTTTAGCAAGACACTATAAAAAGTGAAGTTCAACGGAAAAAATTACAAAGGGAAATGAGGCATAACTAAATTGTCTAAGGCAAAAACACTGTGTTTCTTTTGGCAATTTTAAGGGAGGAGGAAAAGAGAACTACAAAGGTTACCATGAAAATCCCTGTAAATTCCAAGAGCTGGTACGAGTTGAGAAACAAGAGACAGAAGGCATATATTTGTGTCAGAAACTTTTGCACAACGTAGTGACAAGCAGAGATGTGTATTTGGAAACTATATGTCTGCTACTGTCACTTCGGGTCCTCTTTCTACCTTTCTTCACGCTGCCTCCCGCCCCAGGAAGCTGGCCTTCTTGGCTCCACCGTGCCTCTGGCTGGTTCTGGTCAACGGGAGCTCCAGAAGCAAAGGGAGGAGGGGCCAGATGTGTTTACTGCTCAGGCCTCACTAAGGACAGGGGCCATGGCTGAGAACTCAGCGAGGTTGCAGGGTGCCCAACGCTTAGGAGGGATTTTATACAGTCACCTACCAACAAATACAAGCTGAAGCTGGAATGCGACCCCCAGATAGAAGCCGGGGTCACTAGGGCCATCGTGGGCACACGCAGTAACCTTCATCGGTCGCCCGTGCACTGGAAATGCAATACCAGACCGCACGCTTCCGGATTCAGAGTAAAAGGAAATAGACAATAGGAACAGAAAAATGAATTCAAAGAACACGTCACAGGAGAAAAAGGTACTATGGCCTCTCCTCCCTGGAATAGTAACATTGACTTTATAAAACAAACGTTATCTACTTGGTCCGACGATACCTGAAATTGTATCAGCAAGGATAAAGGACTGACTACAGTAGGGAAAGGTACAACAATCTTTGAGAATCAAAAGTTACCCTTAACATGGTTCTGGGTCATAAAGATGCGAAATGCTACAGTGTGGAGTCAGAGCTGGAGGTCATGTAGAAATTGTGAAATAAAAAGTTCACTCCCAGAACACCGTGAAGGAATGATCACATTTCATAAACAAGGGAAACAAACTTTCTGTATAAATACACAGAGGTTCAGATAAATGAAAAAAAAAATTACCGTCCACACTTCTGTTTTTCAATAACTTAAGGCAGAGAAGGAGGGAAACGAGGAAATGTCACAAGGAAGAAAAG